>CM049433.1:0-219057 GCA_026929855.1 Poa annua
GTCACGGGGCATCGAAATCCTCCCGGACCCAAAAAACGTGGACTATAGCCCACGAAAACGGCCAGAAATGCCTGAAATCACGAGTTATCACGATGCCGCTGGAGTCATGTACCGGGGGTCACGGGGCATCGAAATCCTCCCGGGACCCAAAAAAACGTGGACTATAGCCCACGAGAACGGCCAGAAATGCCCGAAATCACGAGTTTTCACGATGCCGCTGGAGTGGTGTACCGGGGGTCACGGGGGCATCGAAATCCTCCCGGGACCCAAAAAACGTGGACTATAGCCCACGAAAACGGCCAGAAATGCCCGAAATCACGAGTTATCACGATGCCGCTGGAGTCATATGCCGGGGGTCACGAGGCATCGAAATCCTCCCGGGACCCAAAAAACGTGGACTAAAGCCCACGAAAACGGCCAGAAATGCCCGAAATCACGAGTTATCACGATGCCGCTGGAGTCTTGTACCGGGGGTCACGGGGCATCGAAATCCTCCCGGGAGCAAAAAAACGTGGACTATAGCCCACGAAAACGGTCAGAAATGCCCGAAATCACGAGTTTTCACGATGCCGCTGGAGTCGTGTACCAGGGGTCACGGGGCATCGAAATCCTCCCGGGACCCAAAAAACGTGGACTATAGCCCACGAAAACGGCCAGAAATGCCCGAAATCACGAGTTTTCACGATGCCGCTGGAGTGGTGTACCGGGGGTCACGGGGCATCGAAATCCTCCCGGGACCCAAAAAACGTGGACTATAGCCCACGAAAACGGCCAGAAATGCCCGAAATCACGAGTTTTCACGATGCCGCTGGAGTCTCGTATCGGGGGTCACGGGGCATCGAAATCCTCCCGGGACCCAAAAAACGTGGACTATAGCCCACGAAAACGGCCAGACATGCCCGAAATCAACAGTTTTCAAGATGCCGCTAGAGTCCTGTACCGGGGGTCACGGGGCACCGAAATCCTCCCGGGACCCAAAAAACGTGGACTATAGCCCACGAAAACGGCCAGAAATGCCTGAAATCACGAGTTATCACGATGCCGCTGGAGTCATGTACCGGGGGTCACGGGGCATCGAAATCCTCCCGGGACCCAAAAAACGTGGACTATAGCCCACGAAAACGGCCAGAAATGCCCGAAATCACGAGTTTTCACGATGCCGCTGGAGTGGTGTACCGGGGGTCACGGGGCATCGAAATCCTCCCGGGACCCAAAAAACGTGGACTATAGCCCACGAAAACGGCCAGAAATGCCCGAAATCACGAGTTTTCACGATGCCGCTGGAGTGGTGTACCGGGGGTCACGGGGCATCGAAATCCTCCCGGGACCCAAAAAACGTGGACTATAGCCCACGAAAACGGCCAGAAATGCCCGAAATCACGAGTTTTCAAGATGCCGCTGGAGTCTCGTATCGGGGGTCACGGGGCATCGAAATCCTCCCGGGACCCAAAAAAACGTGGACTATAGCCCACGAAAACGGCCAGAAATGCCCGAAATCACGAGTTTTCAAGATGCCGCTGGAGTCCTGTACCGGGGGTCACGGGGCATCGAAATCCTCCCGGGACCCAAAAAACGTGGACTATAGCCCACGAAAACGGCCAGAAATGCCTGAAATCACGAGTTATCACGATGCCGCTGGAGTCATGTACCGGGGGTCACGGGGCATCGAAATCCTCCCGGGACCCAAAAAAACGTGGACTATAGCCCACGAGAACGGCCAGAAATGCCCGAAATCACGAGTTTTCACGATGCCGCTGGAGTGGTGTACCGGGGGTCACGGGGCATCGAAATCCTCCCGGGACCCAAAAAACGTGGACTATAGCCCACGAAAACGGCCAGAAATGCCCGAAATCACGAGTTATCACGATGCCGCTGGAGTCATGTGCCGGGGGTCACGAGGCATCGAAATCCTCCCGGGACCCAAAAAACGTGGACTAAAGCCCACGAAAACGGCCAGAAATGCCCGAAATCACGAGTTATCACGATGCCGCTGGAGTCTTGTACCGGGGGTCACGGGGCATCGAAATCCTCCCGGGAGCAAAAAAACGTGGACTATAGCCCACGAAAACGGTCAGAAATGCCCGAAATCACGAGTTTTCACGATGCCGCTGGAGTCGTGTACCAGGGGTCACGGGGCATCGAAATCCTCCCGGGACCCAAAAAACGTGGACTATAGCCCACGAAAACGGCCAGAAATGCCCGAAATCACGAGTTTTCACGATGCCGCTGGAGTGGTGTACCGGGGGTCACGGGGCATCGAAATCCTCCCGGGACCCAAAAAACGTGGACTATAGCCCACGAAAACGGCCAGAAATGCCCGAAATCACGAGTTTTCACGATGCCGCTGGAGTGGTGTACCGGGGGTCACGGGGCATCGAAATCCTCCCGGGACCCAAAAAAACGTGGACTATAGCCCACGAAAACGGCCAGAAATGCCCGAAATCACGAGTTATCACGATGCCGCTGGAGTCTCGTATCGGGGGTCACGGGGCATCAAAATCCTCCCGGGACCCAAAAAACGTGGACTATAGCCCACGAAAACGGCCAGAAATGCCCGAAATCACGAGTTTTCAAGATGCCGCTGGAGTCCTGTACCGGGGGTCACGGGGCATCGAAATCCTCCCGGGACCCAAAAAACGTGGACTATAGCCCACGAAAACGGCCAGAAATGCCTGAAATCACGAGTTATCACGATGCCGCTGGAGTCATGTACCGGGGGTCACGGGGCATCGAAATCCTCCCGGGACCCAAAAAACGTGGACTATAGCCCACGAGAACGGCCAGAAATGCCCGAAATCACGAGTTTTCACGATGCCGCTGGAGTGGTGTACCGGGGGTCACGGGGCATCGAAATCCTCCCGGGACCCAAAAAACGTGGACTACAGCCCACGAAAACGGCCAGAAATGCCCGAAATCACGAGTTATCACGATGCCGCTGGAGTCATGTGCCGGGGGTCACGAGGCATCGAAATCCTCCCGGGACCCAAAAAACGTGGACTAAAGCCCACGAAAACGGCCAGAAATGCCCGAAATCACGAGTTATCACGATGCCGCTGGAGTCTTGTACCGGGGGTCACGGGGCATCGAAATCCTCCCGGGAGCAAAAAAACGTGGACTATAGCCCACGAAAACGGTCAGAAATGCCCGAAATCACGAGTTTTCACGATGCCGCTGGAGTCGTGTACCAGGGGTCACGGGGCATCGAAATCCTCCCGGGACCCAAAAAACGTGGACTATAGCCCACGAAAACGGCCAGAAATGCCCGAAATCACGAGTTTTCACGATGCCGCTGGAGTGGTGTACCGGGGGTCACGGGGCATCGAAATCCTCCCGGGACCCAAAAAACGTGGACTATAGCCCACGAAAACGGCCAGAAATGCCCGAAATCACGAGTTTTCACGATGCCGCTGGAGTCTCGTATCGGGGGTCACGGGGCATCGAAATCCTCCCGGGACCCAAAAAACGTGGACTATAGCCCACGAAAACGGCCAGACATGCCCGAAATCAACAGTTTTCAAGATGCCGCTGGAGTCCTGTACCGGGGGTCACGGGGCATCGAAATCCTCCCGGGACCCAAAAAACGTGGACTATAGCCCACGAAAACGGCCAGAAATGCCTGAAATCACGAGTTATCACGATGCCGCAGGAGTCATGTACCGGGGGTCACGGGGCATCGAAATCCTCCCGGGACCCAAAAAAACGTGGACTATAGCCCACGAAAACGGCCAGAAATGCCCGAAATCACGAGTTTTCACGATGCCGCTGGAGTGGTGTACCGGGGGTCACGGGGCATCGAAATCCTCCCGGGACCCAAAAAACGTGGACTATAGCCCACGAAAACGGCCAGAAATGCCCGAAATCACGAGTTATCACGATGCCGCTGGAGTCATGTGCCGGGGGTCACGAGGCATCGAAATCCTCCCGGGACCCAAAAAACGTGGACTATAGCCCACGAAAACGGCCAGAAATGCCCGAAATCACGAGTTATCACGATGCCGCTGGAGTCTTGTACCGGGGGTCACGGGGCATCGAAATCCTCCCGGGAGCAAAAAAACGTGGACTATAGCCCACGAAAACGGCCAGAAATGCCCGAAATCACGAGTTTTCACGATGCCGCTGGAGTCGTGTACCAGGGGTCACGGGGCATCGAAATCCTCCCGGGACCCAAAAAACGTGGACTATAGCCCACGAAAACGGCCAGAAATGCCCGAAATCACGAGTTTTCACGATGCCGCTGGAGTGGTGTACCGGGGGTCACGGGGCATCGAAATCCTCCCGGGACCCAAAAAACGTGGACTATAGCCCACGAAAACGGCTAGAAATGCCCGAAATCACGAGTTTTCACGATGCCGCTGGAGTCGTGTACCGGCGGTCACGGGGCATCGAAATCCTCCCGGGACCCAAAAAACGTGGACTATAGCCCACGAAAACGGCCAGAAATGCCCGAAATCAACCCACGAAAAGGGCCAGAAATGCCCGAAATCGCGTCTTTTTTACGATTTGTGAAACTCGTGTGACGAGGTCCCGGACCGTTTAAATCCACCCGGGACCCAAAAACTGTGTGCTATAGCCCACGAAAAGGGCCAGAAATGCCCGAAATCACGTCTTCTTTACGATTTCGTGAAACTCGTGTGACGGGGTCCCGGACCGTTTAAATCCACCCGGGACCCAAAAACTGTGTGCTATAGCCCACGAAAAGGGCCAGAAATGCCCGAAATCACGTCTTCTTTACGATTTCATGAAACTCGTGTGACGGGGTCCCGGACCGTTTAAATCCACCCGGGACCCAAAAACTGCGTCCTATAGCCCACGAAACGGCCAAAAATCCCCGAAATCATGAGTTTTTTACGAGTTCGTGAAAATCGTGTGATGGGATCTCGAACCGTCTAAATCCATCCCGGACCCCAAATCTGGGTGCTATAGCCCACGAAAAGGACCAGAAATGCCCGAAATCGCGTCTTTTTACGATTTCGTGAAACTCGTGTTAAGGGTCCCAGACCGTTTAAATCCACCCGGGACCCAAAAACTGTGTGCTATAGCCCACGAGAACGGCCAAAAATGCCAGAAATAACGAGTTTTTTACGAATTCGTGAAAATCGTGTGACGGGATCCCGGACCGTTAAAATCCATCCCGGACCCCAAAACGGTGTGCTATAGCCCACGAAAAGGGCCAGAAATGCCCGAAATCACGTCTTTTTTACGATTTCGTGAAACTCGTGTTACGGGGTCCCGGACCGTTTAAATCCACCCGGGACCCAAAAACTGTGTGCTATAGCCCACGAAACGGCCAAAAATCCCCGAAATCACGAGTTTTTTACGATTTCGTGAAAATCGTGTGATAGGGTCCCGTACCGTTTAAATCCATCCCGGACCCCAAATCTGGGTGCTATAGCCCACGAAAAGGGCCAGAAATACCCGAAATCGCGTCTTTTTACGATTTCATGAAACTCGTGTTAAGGGTCCCAAACCGTTTGAATCCACCCGGGACCCAAAAACTGTGTGCTATAGCCCACGAAAACGGCAAAAAATGCCCGAAATCAGGAGTTTTTTACGATTTCGTGAAAATCGTGTGATGGGGTCCCGGACCGTTTAAATCTATCCCGGACCCCAAAACTGTGTGCTATAGCCCACGAAAAGGGCCAGAAATGCCCGAAATCACGTCTTTTTTACGATTTCGTGAAACTCGTGTGACGGGGTCCCGAACCATTTAAATCCACCCGGGACCCAAAAACTGTGTGCGCCCACGAAAACGGCAAAAAATGCCCGAAAACATGAGTTTTTTACGATTTCGTGAAAATCGTGTGATGGGGTCCCGGACCGTTTAAATCCATCCCGGACCCCAAAACTGTGTGTTATAGCCCACGAAAAGGGCCAGAAATGCCCGAAATCACGTCTTCTTTACGATTTCGTGAAACTCGTGTGACGGGGTCCCGAACCGTTTAAATCCACCCGGGACCCAAAAACTGTGTCCTATAGCCCACGAAACGGCCAAAATCCCCGAAATCACGAGTTTTTTACGATTTCGTGAAAATCGTGTGATGGGGTCTCGAACCGTTTAAATCCATCCCGGGCCCCAAATCTGGGTGCTATAGCCCACGAAAAGGGCCAGAAATGCCCGAAATCGCGTCTTTTTACGATTTCGTGAAACTCGTGTTAAGGGTCCCAGACCGTTTAAATCCACCCGGGACCCAAAAACTGTGTGCTATAGCCCACGAGAACGGCCAAAAATGCCCGAAATAACGAGTTTTTTACGATTTCGTGAAAATCGTGTGACGGGATCCCGGACCGTTAAAATCCATCCCGGACCCCAAAACTGTGTGCTATAGGCCACGAAAAGGGCCAGAAATGCCCGAAATCACGACTTTTTTACGATTTCGTGAAACTCGTGTGACGGGGTCCCGGACCGTTTAAATCCACCCGGGACCCAAAAACTGTGTGCTATAGCCCACGAAACGGCCAAAAATCCCCGAAATCACGAGTTTTTTACGATTTCGTGAAAATCGTGGGATAGGGTCCCGTACCGTTTAAATCCATCACGGTCCCCAAATCTGGGTGCTATAGCCCACGAAAAGGGCCAGAAATGCCCGAAATCGTGTCTTTTTACGATTTCATGAAACTCGTGTTAAGGGTCCCAGACCGTTTAAATCCACCCGGGACCCAAAAACTGTGTGCTACAGCCCACGAAAACGGCAAAAAATGCCCGAAATCACGAGTTTTTTACGATTTCGTGAAAATCGTGTGATAGGGTCCCGTACCGTTTAAATCCATCCCGGACCCCAAATCTGGGTGCTATAGCCCACGAAAAGGGCCAGAAATACCCGAAATCGCGTCTTTTTACGATTTCATGAAACTCGTGTTAAGGGTCCCAAACCGTTTGAATCCACCCGGGACCCAAAAACTGTGTGCTATAGCCCACGAAAACGGCAAAAAATGCCCGAAATCAGGAGTTTTTTACGATTTCGTGAAAATCGTGTGATGGGGTCCCGGACCGTTTAAATCTATCCCGGACCCCAAAACTGTGTGCTATAGCCCACGAAAAGGGCCAGAAATGCCCGAAATCACGTCTTTTTTACGATTTCGTGAAACTCGTGTGACGGGGTCCCGAACCATTTAAATCCACCCGGGACCCAAAAACTGTGTGCGCCCACGAAAACGGCAAAAAATGCCCGAAAACATGAGTTTTTTACGATTTCGTGAAAATCGTGTGATGGGGTCCCGGACCGTTTAAATCCACCCCGGACCCCAAAACTGTGTGTTATAGCCCACGAAAAGGGCCAGAAATGCCCGAAATCACGTCTTCTTTACGATTTCGTGAAACTCGTGTGACGGGGTCCCGAACCGTTTAAATCCACCCGGGACCCAAAAACTGTGTCCTATAGCCCACGAAACGGCCAAAATCCCCGAAATCACGAGTTTTTTACGATTTCGTGAAAATCGTGTGATGGGGTCTCGAACCGTTTAAATCCATCCCGGGCCCCAAATCTGGGTGCTATAGCCCACGAAAAGGGCCAGAAATGCCCGAAATCGCGTCTTTTTACGATTTCGTGAAACTCGTGTTAAGGGTCCCAGACCGTTTAAATCCACCCGGGACCCAAAAACTGTGTGCTATAGCCCACGAGAACGGCCAAAAATGCCCGAAATAACGAGTTTTTTACGATTTCGTGAAAATCGTGTGACGGGATCCCGGACCGTTAAAATCCATCCCGGACCCCAAAACTGTGTGCTATAGGCCACGAAAAGGGCCAGAAATGCCCGAAATCACGACTTTTTTACGATTTCGTGAAACTCGTGTGACGGGGTCCCGGACCGTTTAAATCCACCCGGGACCCAAAAACTGTGTGCTATAGCCCACGAAACGGCCAAAAATCCCCGAAATCACGAGTTTTTTACGATTTCGTGAAAATCGTGGGATAGGGTCCCGTACCGTTTAAATCCATCCCGGTCCCCAAATCTGGGTGCTATAGCCCACGAAAAGGGCCAGAAATGCCCGAAATCGTGTCTTTTTACGATTTCATGAAACTCGTGTTAAGGGTCCCAGACCGTTTAAATCCACCCGGGACCCAAAAACTGTGTGCTATAGCCCACGAAAACGGCAAAAAATGCCCGAAATCACGAGTTTTTTACGATTTCGTGAAAATCGTGTGACGGGGTCCCGGACCGTATAAATCCATCCCGGACCCCAAAACTGTGTGCTATAGCCCACGAAAAGGGCCAGAAATGCCCGAAATCACGTCGTTTTTACGATTTCGTGAAACTCGTGTGACGGGGTCCCGGACCGTTTAAATCCACCCTGGACGCAAAAACTGTGTGCTAAAGCTCACGAAAACGGCAAAAAATGCCCGAAATCACGAGTTTTTTACGATTTCGTGAAACTCGTGTGACGGGTCCCGGACCGTTTAAATCCACCCGGACCCCTAAACTGTGTGCTATAGCCCACGAAATGGGCCAGAAATGCCCGAAATCACGTCTTTTTTATGATTTCTTGAAACTCGTGTGACGGGTCCCGGGCCGTTTAAATCCACCTGGGACCCAAAAATTGTGTGCTATAGCCCACGAAAACGGCAAAAAATGCCCGAAATCACGAGTTTTTTACGATTTCGTGAAAATCGTGTGATGGGGTCCCGGACCGTTTAAATCCATCCCGGACCCCAAAACTGTGTGCTATAGCCCACGAAAAGGTCCAGAAATGCCCGAAATCACGTCTTTTTTACGATTTCGCGAAACTCGTGTGACACGGTCCCGGACCGTTTAAATCCATCCGGGGCCCAAAAACTGTGTGCTATAGCCCACGAAAACGGCAAAAAATGCCCGAAAACACGTCTTTTTTACGATTTCGTGAAACTCGTGTGATGGGGTCCCGGACCGTTTAAATCCATCCCGGACCCCAAAACTGTGTGCCATAGACCACGAATAGGGCCAGAAATGCCCGAAATCACGTCTTTTTTACGATTTCGTGAAACTCGTGTTACGGGGTCCCGGACCGTTTAAATCCACCCGGGACCCAAAAACTGTGTGCTATAGCCCACGAAACGGCCAAAAATCCCCGAAATCACGAGTTTTTTACGATTTCGTGAAAATCGTGTGATAGGGTCCCGTACCGTTTAAATCCATCCCGGACCCCAAATCTGGGTGCTATAGCCCAGGAAAAGGGCCAGAAATACCCGAAATCGCGTCTTTTTACGATTTCATGAAACTCGTGTTAAGGGTCCCAAACCGTTTGAATCCACCCGGGACCCAAAAACTGTGTGCTATAGCCCACGAAAACGGCAAAAAATGCCCGAAATCAGGAGTTTTTTACGATTTCGTGAAAATCGTGTGATGGGGTCCCGGACCGTTTAAATCTATCCCGGACCCCAAAACTGTGTGCTATAGCCCACGAAAAGGGCCAGAAATGCCCGAAATCACGTCTTTTTTACGATTTCGTGAAACTCGTGTGACGGGGTCCCGAACCATTTAAATCCACCCGGGACCCAAAAACTGTGTGCGCCCACGAAAACGGCAAAAAATGCCCGAAAACATGAGTTTTTTACGATTTCGTGAAAATCGTGTGATGGGGTCCCGGACCGTTTAAATCCATCCCGGACCCCAAAACTGTGTGTTATAGCCCACGAAAAGGGCCAGAAATGCCCGAAATCACGTCTTCTTTATGATTTCGTGAAACTCGTGTGACGGGGTCCCGAACCGTTTAAATCCACCCGGGACCCAAAAACTGTGTCCTATAGCCCACGAAACGGCCAAAATCCCCGAAATCACGAGTTTTTTACGATTTCGTGAAAATCGTGTGATGGGGTCTCGAACCGTTTAAATCCATCCCGGGCCCCAAATCTGGGTGCTATAGCCCACGAAAAGGGCCAGAAATGCCCGAAATCGCGTCTTTTTACGATTTCGTGAAACTCGTGTTAAGGGTCCCAGACCGTTTAAATCCACCCGGGACCCAAAAACTGTGTGCTATAGCCCACGAGAACGGCCAAAAATGCCCGAAATAACGAGTTTTTTACGATTTCGTGAAAATCGTGTGACGGGATCCCGGACCGTTAAAATCCATCCCGGACCCCAAAACTGTGTGCTATAGGCCACGAAAAGGGCCAGAAATGCCCGAAATCACGACTTTTTTACGATTTCGTGAAACTCGTGTGACGGGGTCCCGGACCGTTTAAATCCACCCGGGACCCAAAAACTGTGTGCTATAGCCCACGAAACGGCCAAAAATCCCCGAAATCACGAGTTTTTTACGATTTCGTGAAAATCGTGGGATAGGGTCCCGTACCGTTTAAATCCACCCCGGTCCCCAAATCTGGGTGCTATAGCCCACGAAAAGGGTCAGAAATGCCCGAAATCGTGTCTTTTTACGATTTCATGAAACTCGTGTTAAGGGTCCCAGACCGTTTAAATCCACCCGGGACCCAAAAACTGTGTGCTATAGCCCACGAAAACGGCAAAAAATGCCCGAAATCACGAGTTTTTTACGATTTCGTGAAAATCGTGTGACGGGGTCCCGGACCGTATAAATCCATCCCGGACCCCAAAACTGTGTGCTATAACCCACGAAAAGGGCCAGAAATGCCCGAAATCACGTCGTTTTTACGATTTCGTGAAACTCGTGTGACGGGGTCCCGGACCGTTTAAATCCACCCTGGACGCAAAAACTGTGTGCTAAAGCTCACGAAAACGGCAAAAAATGCCCGAAATCACGAGTTTTTTACGATTTCGTGAAACTCGTGTGACGGGTCCCGGACCGTTTAAATCCACCCGGACCCCTAAACTGTGTGCTATAGCCCACGAAATGGGCCAGAAATGCCCGAAATCACGTCTTTTTTATGATTTCTTGAAACTCGTGTGACGGGTCCCGGGCCGTTTAAATCCACCTGGGCCCAAAAATTGTGTGCTATAGCCCACGAAAACGGCAAAAAATGCCCGAAATCACGAGTTTTTTACGATTTCGTGAAAATCGTGTGATGGGGTCCCGGACCGTTTAAATCCATCCCGGACCCCAAAACTGTGTGCTATAGCCCACGAAAAGGTCCAGAAATGCCCGAAATCACGTCTTTTTTACGATTTCGCGAAACTCGTGTGACACGGTCCCGGACCGTTTAAATCCATCCGGGGCCCAAAAACTGTGTGCTATAGCCCACGAAAACGGCAAAAAATGCCCGAAAACACGTCTTTTTTACGATTTCGTGAAACTCGTGTGATGGGGTCCCGGACCGTTTAAATCCATCCCGGACCCCAAAACTGTGTGCCATAGACCACGAATAGGGCCAGAAATGCCCGAAATCACGTCTTCTTTACGATTTCGTGAAACTCGTGTGACGGGGTGATACGTCTCCAACGTATCTATAATTTCTTATGTTCCATGCTATATTATACCAATTGCTACATGTTTTATATGCATTTTATATGGTTTTATGCATTTTCTGGGACTAACCTATTAACAAGATGCCACAGTGCCAGTTCCCTGTTTTCTGCTGTTTTTGGTTTCAGAAAAGTACTTAAGGAAATATTCTCGGAATTGGACGATTTCTTTTCTGAAGTCCGTTTTTAATTGGGAACGTTCCAGAAGACCGAACACGAGACGAAGTGGGCGACCGAGGCGGCCACACCACGTGCTCGCGCGGCAGGGAATCTGGCCGCGCGAGGAGGTGATGTGGGCCCCTCGGGGGTCCACCGACCTCGTCCTTTCGCCTACATATACCCCCCGAACCAAAAACCCTAGGACGGTGTTCATATTTTCCTCCACGGGTCCTGAGCGCCGCCGCCATCGCCGACAAGTTTCGGGGGTCAGAAGTTCCTGTTCCGGCACCCTGCCGGGACGGGGATTGACCCCCGGAGCCATCTCCATCGACTCCATCGCCTCCACTTCGACTCCATGATGGTTTGTGAGTAGTTCCCCCATGGACTACGGGTTCTTGGCTGTAGCTAGTTGGTACTCTCTCTCCCATGTACTTCAATACAATGTTCTCATGAGCTGCTTTACATGATTGAGATCCATATGATGTAATCCGTGTTGTGTTCGTTGGGATCCGATGAATTGTTACATTATGATCAGTCTATCTATATAAGTTTGTGAAGTTATTGTTGCTGCAATCTTGTTATGTTTAATGCTTGTCACTAGTGCACGAGTGGCATGATCTTAGATTTGAGCTCTATATTTATTGCTTAGATTGTATCTACAAGTTGTATGCACATGTCATTGTCCGGAACCCGAGGTCCCAAAGTGACAATAATTGGGGCAGCCGAGGGGAATGGTTGTGATGTGAGGATCACATGTTTTCACCAAGTGTTAATGCTTTGCTCCGGTGCTCTATTAAAAGGAGCACCTTAATTACCAGTAGTTTCCCTTGCAAACGGGCTGGTAGGACAAAAGATGTTATGCAAGTTTCTCATTGCGAGCACGCACAACTATATATGGAAAACATGCCTATATAATTAATAATCTGGATATTCTAACTTAATGCTATTTCAATATTGTCAATTGCCCAACTGTAATTTGTTCACCCAACAATTGTTCTTGAGAGTTACCACTAGTGTAGATAGCTGGGAACCCCGGTCCTTCTGTCATCATCATTGCTTTCCTGTCAACTCCACACAAGCAACTATTCTCTGGTGCTATTGTCTCTGTGTTACTGTTACTACTGCTCTCATACAACTGCTGCTTTCACATCACCCCTGTTACTAGTGCTTTTCCAGGTGCAGCTGAATTGACAACTCGGCTGTTAAGGCTTATAAGTATTCTTCGTCTCCCCTTGTGTCGAATCAATAAATTTGGGTTTTACTTCCCTCGAAGACTGTTGCGATCCCCTATACTTGTGGGTTATCAAGACTATTTTCTGGCGCCGTTGCCGGGGAGGCATAGCTCTACTCATAAGTTCACCTGGGGAGTACACTCTACCTCTCTCTCTGTTTTTATTTATTGTATTTTATTCTCTTGTCTAGTTTATTTGTGCTTAGTTTATTTCTGTTTAGTTTTATTTTGTTTAGTTTACCTTTGTCTAGTTTATTTTTGTCTTGTTTTATTTTTCTTATATAACCGAAAAACCATAAAAATTTGAAAAACCGAAAAAAAAACTGTTGTTATGGAAGAACATGCTAGATATCCTATGGAACCTGAAGGATTATATATGAAGTATAGAGAATCGTATAAGGGAAAAGTCATGAGAGGCGTGTTAGGGAAGTTGAATACACTTGCTGAAATTTTGCTTAAACGCCATGATATAAATTGCTGCTCTGAACAGGATACTAAACATCTTAAATTCCAATGTGGCTTTAGTAAAGAAGTTTTAATTATGAACTATCATTGGAATAACTATATTGATCTCGGATTTGAAGAAGTAGAACAATTTGTTATATTTATGGGAGCTTCTGAAATAGAATCCTTCATGTCTAAAAATTATGAAACCTGTGTTGCTTGTAATACACTTAAAGATTATGTCTCTTCTATCCTTAATTATTGCATAGAATATTTCAGCAATAATTGTTATATCATTGATTATAAAGAGAGACTCATTAATGCACAAGAATGTGTCCACAATTTGCAGGGGCCTGTGGAAGAAGAAATTGCTGAATCTGAAAGCTCATTAGATGAAAAAGAGGAGGAGAGTGAATAACAAAAGGAGGAAGAATGGAGTAGCTACCCATGCCTACCTTCTAATGAGAGTAACTCTTCATCCCTTACACTATTTGATTGTCCCCCATGCTTGCCAAAGGGGGATGAATGTTATGTTCCTGTGGATTCTCTTGAAATATCCCCTATGAGTAAAACTTGTGAAAATAATTATGCTACTGTTATATATGATAATCCATGCTATTTTGATAAAACTTATGATAATCCTTTATATGTGCCTAATTTCGAAATGCATGGTAATGAGAAAGTTTGCTTAGAAAATGTTTATGATAAAGCTCTAGATGATGGTCCTATGTTACTTGATAATATTAATTGTACTACTATTGAAAATGGGATTGGAGAGGTCTTGACTTTATCTAAGAGTCCCATGTACCTTGAGAATGATCAATCATCTTGTTATAAATTTGTTAAAAGTGGGTTTGAAAGTTTTTATCCCACTATTATGGAGCTTGATAAAAATTATGTGTTTGTAGATCATGAAAGGCATGCTTCATGTGATAGTTATATTGTTGAGTTTATTCATGATGCTACTGAAAATTATTATGAGAGAGGAAAATATGGTGGTAGAAGTTTTCATGGTACTAAAACACCTCTCTATATGCTAAAAGTTTTGAAGTTGTTCTTGTTTTATCTTCCTATGCTTGTCACTTTGTTCTTTGTGAATTTATTTGTGTACAAGATTCCTATGCATAGGAAGTGGGTTAGACTTAAATGTGTTTTGTATTTGCTTCTTGATGCTCCTTTTGCTTCATTTTCTATTTTCATGAGAGCATCATTACAACTATCAAGCCTAGCTAAAAGGCATTAAAGAAAAGCGCTTGTGGGAGACAACCCATGTTTTATTTCTGTTATTTTTCTTATTTGAGTCAAGGAGCATGCTTACCTCTGTAACAACTCCTTTGTATCTTTATTTTATTGCATAGTTGTGCCAAGTAAAGTCTCTAGTAGGAAGTTGATACTAGATTTGGATTTCTGCGCAGGAACAGTTTTTCTGCTGATCACCGTTAAATTCTTAACTCTTTACAGATAAATTGAAATGACCTGGGATTTTATGAGCGTGATCCTCAGATATGTACGCAACTTTAATTAGTTTTGAGTTTTCTGATCTGAGCAAGTTAAGTGCCTCGAAAAAATTCATCTTTACTGCCTGTTCTGTTTTGACAGATTCTGTCTCTGTTTTTTTGCATTGTCTCTTGTGGACTTTAAGCAAGGTTCTCTATCATTGAGGGCTGTAGCTAATGTTTTATTGAGTTCTTGAATTGTGTCACAACAAAACCGAAGTGGATTAATGTTTTTGAATACTAACCCCTCTAATGAAGTTTATGAGAAGTTTGGTGTGAAGGAAGTTTTCAAGGATCAAGAGAGAAGGATGATATGATGTGATCAAGAAGATGAAAGAGCCTAAGCTTGGGGATGCCCCCGTGGGTCACCCAAGCATATTTCAAGAAGACTCAAGCGTCAAAGCTTGGGGATGCCCAAGGCATCCCCTTCTTCATCAACAACTTATCAGGTCATCTCTAGTGAAACTATATTTTAATTCCGTCACATCTTATGTGCTTTACTTGGAGCTTCTATTTGTTTTTATTTCTGTTTTTGTTATTTTCATTCTCTGAATAAAATGGATCCTAGCATTCTTGTTTGGGAGAGAGACACGCTCCGCTTTTTCTTATGAATACTCCTATTCTTCACTTATATTTGTTGAGTATTCTTCTCTAGCTACTGCAATACTTTCAGCTCTTGTTTTTCATGCACCTCTTGTTCAGAGCTGTTAGTTCTCATATGTTATACTCTCATATCTCATTGTTTAAATACTTGGAGAGTTCATCCTTTAAATAAGTGGATTGGTGTTTGGTTGGAAACAGAAAATGCTAAATGTGGTAGATGGTATAAAGAAAAGATATGCATGTTCTTGTAGATCATTGTCTTGAATTTTTTGTGATGCTTGGCAATTGTTTTGAGCTCTCAAGTAGATCATGTTTAAGCTTTTGCATCATGTAGTTAAAACCTATTAGTGGAGTACTACCGTAAAACTAGTTGAAATTTGGTTTGCATGTTTGGTATCTCTAAGGTCTAGATATTTTCTAGTTAAAGTGTTTGAGCAACAAGGGAGACAATGTAGAGTTTTATAATGCTTGCAATATGTTTTGTATATACATCTTGTTGTCATAGTTTATACTTGTGTTTGCTTCAAATAACCTTGCTAGCCAAAGCCTTGTACTGAGAGGGAATACTTCTCGTGCATCCAAAATCCTTGAGCCAAAACCCATGCCATTTGTGTCCACCATACCTACCCACTACATGGTATTTCCTGCCATTCCAAGCAAATACTTCGTGTGACGGATGTTGATACGTCTCCAACGTATCTATAATTTCTTATGTTCCATGCTATATTATACCAATTGCTACATGTTTTATATGCATTTTATATGGTTTTATGCATTTTCTGGGACTAACCTATTAACAAGATTCCACAGTGCCAGTTCCCTGTTTTCTGCTGTTTTTGGTTTCAGAAAAGTACTTAAGGAAATATTCTCGGAATTGGACGATTTCTTTTCTGAAGTCCGTTTTTAATTGGGAACGTTCCAGAAGACCGAACACGAGACGAAGTGGGCGACCGAGGCGGCCACACCACGTGCTCGCGCGGCAGGGAATCTGGCCGCGCGAGGAGGTGATGTGGGCCCCTCGGGGGTCCACCGACCTCGCCCTTTCGCCTATATATACCCCCCGAACCAAAAACCCTAGGACGGTGTTCATATTTTCCTCCACGGGTCCCGAGCGCCGCCGCCATCGCCGACAAGTTTCGGGGGTCGGAAGTTCCTGTTCCGGCACCCTGCCGGGACGGGGATTGACCCCCGGAGCCATCTCCATCGACTCCACCGCCTCCACTTCGACTGCATGATGGTTTGTGAGTAGTTCCCCCATGGACTACGGGTTCTTGGCTGTAGCTAGTTGGTACTCTCTCTCCCATGTACTTCAATACAATGTTCTCATGAGCTGCTTTACATGATTGAGATCCATATGATGTAATCCGTGTTGTGTTCGTTGGGATCCGATGAATTGTTACATTATGATCAGTCTATCTATATAAGTTTGTGAAGTTATTGTTGCTGCAATCTTGTTATGTTTAATGCTTGTCACTAGTGCACGAGTGGCATGATCTTAGATTTGAGCTCTATATTTATTGCTTAGATTGTATCTACAAGTTGTATGCACATGTCATTGTCCGGAACCCGAGGTCCCAAAGTGACAATAATTGGGGCAGCCGAGGGGAATGGTTGTGATGTGAGGATCACATGTTTTCACCAAGTGTTAATGCTTTGCTCCGGTGCTCTATTAAAACGAGCACCTTAATTACCAGTAGTTTCCCTTGAGGCCCCGCTGCAAACGGGCTGGTAGGACAAAAGATGTTATGCAAGTTTCTCATTGCGAGCACGCACAACTATATATGGAAAACATGCCTATATAATTAATAATCTGGATATTCTAACTTAATGCTATTTCAATATTGTCAATTGCCCAACTGTAATTTGTTCACCCAACACTTGTTCTTGAGAGTTACCACTAGTGTAGAAAGCTGGGAACCCCGGTCCTTCTGTCATCATCATTGCTTTCCTGTCAACTCCACACAAGCAACTATTCTCTGGTGCTATTGTCTCTGTGTTACTGTTACTACTGCTCTCATACAACTGCTGCTTTCACATCACCCCTGTTACTAGTGCTTTTCCAGGTGCAGCTGAATTGACAACTCGGCTGTTAAGGCTTATAAGTATTCTTCGTCTCCCCTTGTGTCGAATCAATAAATTTGGGTTTTACTTCCCTCGAAGACTGTTGCGATCCCCTATACTTGTGCGTTATCACGGGGTCCCGGACCGTTTAAATCCACCCGGGAGCCAAAAACTGTGTCCTATAGCCCACGAAACGGCCAAAAATCCCCGAAATCACGAGTTTTTTACGATTTCGTGAAAATCGTGTGATGGGGTCTCGTACCGTTTAAATCCATCCCGGACCCCAAATCTGGGTGCTATAGCCCACGAAAAGGGCCAGAAATGCCCGAAATCGCGTCTTTTTACGATTTCGTGAAACACGTGTTAAGGGTCCCGGACCGTTTAAATCCACCCGGGACCCAAAAACTGTGTGCTATAGCCCACGAGAACGGCCAAAAATTCCCGAAATAACGAGTTTTTTACGATTTCGTGAAAATCGTGTGACGGGATCCTGGACCGTTTAAATCCATCCCGTACCCCAAAACTGTGTGCTATAGCCCACGAAAAGGGCCATAAATGCCCGAAATCACGTCTTTTTTACGATTTCGTGAAACTCGTGTGACGGGGTCCCGGACCGTTTAAATCCACCCGGGGCCCAAAAACTGTGTGCTATAGCCCACGAAACGGCCAAAAATCCCCGAAATCACGAGTTTTTTACGATTTCGTGAAAATCGTGTGATAGGGTCCCGTACCGTTTAAATCCATCCCGGACCCCAAATCTGGGTGCTATAGCACACGAAAAGGGCCAGAAATGCCCGAAATCGCGTCTTTTTACGATTTCATGAAACTCGTGTTAAGGGTCCCAGACCGATTAAATCCACCTGGGACCCAAAAACTGTGTGCTATAGCCCACTAAAACAGCCAAAAATGCCCGAAATAACGTGTTTTTTACGATTTCGTGAAAATCGTGCGATGGGATCCCGGACCGTTTAAATCCATCTCGGACCCCAAAACTGTGTGCTATAGCCCAAAGGGCCAGAAATGCCCGAAATCACGTCTTTTTTACGATTTCATGAAACTCGTGTGACGGGGCCCCGGACCGTTTAAATCCACCCGGTACCCAAAAACTGTGTGCTATAGCCCACGAAAACGGCAAAAAATGCCCGAAATCACGAGTTTTTTACGATTTCGTGAAAATCGTGTGACGGGGTCCCGGACCGTTTAAATCCATCCCGGACCCCAAAACTGTGTGCTATAGCCCACGAAAAGGGCCAGAAATGCCCGAAATCACGTCTTTTTTACGATTTCGTGAAACTCGTGTTACGGGGTCCCGAACCGTTTAAATCCACCCGGGACCCAAAAACTGTGTGCTAAAGCCCACGAAATCAGCAAAAAATGCCCGAAAACACGAGTTTTTTACGATTTCGTGAAAATCGTGTGATGGGGTCCCGGACCGTATAAATCCATCCCGGACCCCAAAACTGTGTGCTATAGCCCACGAATAGGGCCAGAAATGCCCGAAATCACGTCTTCTTTACGATTTCGTGAAACTCGTGTGACGGGTCCCGGACCGTTTAAATCCACCCGGGACCCAAAAACTGTGTGCTATAGCCCACGAAACGGCCAAAAATCCCCGAAATCACGAGTTTTTTACGATTTCGTGAAAATCGTGTGATAGGGTCTCGTACCGTTTAAATCCATCCCGGACCCCAAATTTGGGTGCTATAGCCCACTAAAAGGGCCAGAAATGCCCGAAATCGTGTCTTTTTACGATTTCATGAAACTCGTTTTAAGGGTCCCAGACCGTTTAAATCCACCCGGGACCCAAAAACTGTGTGCTATAGCCCACGAAAACGGCCAAAAATGCCCGAAATAACGAGTTTTTTACGATTTCGTGAAAATCGTGCGACGGGATCCCGGACCGTTTAAATCCATCCCGGACCCCAAAACTGTGTGCCATAGCCCAAAGGGCCAGAAATGACCGAAATCACGTCTTTTTTACGATTTCGTGAAACTCGTGTGACGGGGTCCCGGACCGTTTAAATCCACCCGGGACCCAAAAACTGTGTGCTATATCCCACGAAAACGGCAAAAAATGCCCGAAATCACGAGTTTTTTACGATTTCGTGAAAATCGTGCGACGGGGTCTCGGACCGTTTAAATCCATCCCGGACCCCAAAACTGTGTGAAAAGGGCCAGAAATGCCCCAAATCACGTCTTTTTTACGATTTCGTGAAACTCGTGTGACGAGGTCCCGGACCGTTTAAATCCACCCGGGACCCAAAAACTGTGTGCTAAAGCCCACGAAAACGGCAAAAAATGCCCGAAATCACGAGTTTTTTAACATTTCGTGAAAATCGTGCGACGGGGTCCCGGACCGTTTAAATCCATCCCGACCCCAAAACTGTGTGCTATAGCCCACGAATAGGGCCAGAGATGCCCGAAATCACGTCTTTTTTACGATTTCATGAAACTCGTGTGACGGGGTCCCGGACCGTTTAGATCCACCCGGGACCCAAAAACTGTGTGCTAAAGCCCAAGAAAACGGCAAAAAATGACCGAAATCACGAGTTTTTTACGATTTCGTGAAAATCGTGCGACGGGTCCCGGACCGTTTAAATCCATCCCGGACCCCAAAACTGTGTGCTATAGCCCACGAAAAGGGCCAGAAATGCCCGAAATCACGTCTTCTTTACGATTTCGTGAAACTCGTGTGACGGGTCCCGGACCGTTTAAATCCACCCGGGACCCAAAAACTGTGTCCTATAGCCCACGAAACGGCCAAAAATCCCCGAAATCACGAGTTTTTTACGATTTCGTGAAAATCGTGTGATGGGGTCTCGTACCGTTTAAATCCATCCCGGGCCCCAAATCTGGGTGCTATAGCCCACGAAAAGGGCCAGAAATGCCCGAAATCGTGTCTTTTTACGATTTCGTGAAACTCGTGTTAAGGGTCCCAAACCGTTTAAATCCACCCGGGACCCAAAAACTGTGTCCTATAGCCCACGAGAACGGCCAAAAATGCCCGAAATAACGAGTTTTTTATGATTTCGTGAAAATCGTGTGACGGGATCCCGGACCGTTAAAATACATCCCGGACCCCAAAACAGTGTGCTATAGCCCACGAAAAGGGCCAGAAATGCCCGAAATCACGTCTTTTTTACGATTTCGTGAAACTCGTGTGACGGGGTCCCGGACCGTTTAAATCCACCCGGGACCCAAAAACTGTGTGCTAGCCCACGAAACGGCCAAAAATCCCCGAAATCACGAGTTTTTTACGATTTCGTGAAAATCGTGTGATAGGGTCCCGTACCGTTTAAATCCATCCCGGACCCCAAATTTGGATGCTATAGCCCACGAAAAGGGCCAGAAATGCCCGAAATCGTGTCTTTTTACGATTTCATGAAACTCGTTTTAAGGGTCCCAGACCGTTTAAATCCACCCGGGACCCAAAAACTGTGTGCTATAGCCCACGAAAACGGCCAAAAATGCCCGAAATAACGAGTTTTTTACGATTTCGTGAAAATCGTGCAACGGGATCCCGGACCGTTTAAATCCATCCCGGACCCCAAAACTGTGTGCCATAGCACAAAGGGCCAGAAATGACCGAAATCACGTCTTTTTTACGATTTCGTGAAACTCGTGTGACGGGGTCCCGGACCGTTTAAATCCACCCGGGACCCAAAAACTGTGTGCTATATCCCACGAAAACGGCAAAAAATGCCCGAAATCACGAGTTTTTTACGATTTCATGAAAATCGTGTGACGGGGTCTCGGACCGTTTAAATCCATCCCGGACCCCAAAACTGTGTGCTATAGCCCACGAAAACGGCCAGAAATGCCCCAAATCACGTCTTTTTTACGATTTCGTGAAACTCCTGTGACGGGGTCCCGGACCGTTTAAATCCACCCGGGACCCAAAAATTGTGTGCTAAAGCCCACGAAAACGGCAAAAAATGCCCGAAATCACGAGTTTTTTACGATTTCGTGAAAATCGTGCGACGGGGTCCCGGACCGTTTAAATCCATCCCGACCCCAAAACTGTGTGCTATAGCCCACGAATAGGGCCAGAGATGCCCGAAATCACGTCTTTTTTACGATTTCATGAAACTCGTGTGACGGGGTCCCGGACCGTTTAGATCCACCCGGGACCCAAAAACTGTGTGCTAAAGCCCAAGAAAACGGCAAAAAATGACCGAAATCACGAGTTTTTTATGATTTCGTGAAAATCGTGCGACGAGTCCCGGACCGTTTAAATCCATCCGGGACCCAAAAATTGTGTGCTAAAGCCCACGAAAACGGCAAAAAATGCCCGAAATCACGAGTTTTTTACGATTTCGTGAAAATCGTGCGACGGGGTCTCGGACCGTTTAAATCCATCCCGGACCCCAAAACTGTGTGAAAAGGGCCAGAAATGCCCCAAATCACGTCTTTTTTACGATTTCGTGAAACTCGTGTGACGGGGTCCCGGACCGTTTAAATCCACCCGGGACCCAAAAACTGTGTGCTAAAGCCCACGAAAACGGCAAAAAATGCCCGAAATCATGAGTTTTTTAACATTTCGTGAAAATCGTGCGACGGGGTCCCGGACCGTTTAAATCCACCCCGACCCCAAAACTGCGCTATAGCCCACGAATAGGGCCAGAGATGCCCGAAATCACGTCTTTTTTACGATTTCATGAAACTCGTGTGACGGGGTCCCGGACCGTTTAGATCCACCCGGGACCCAAAAACTGTGTGCTAAAGCCCAAGAAAACGGCAAAAAATGACCGAAATCACGAGTTTTTTACGATTTCGTGAAAATCGTGCGACGGGTCCCGGACCGTTTAAATCCATCCCGGACCCCAAAACTGTGTGCTATAGCCCACGAAAAGGGCCAGAAATGCCCGAAATCACGTCTTCTTTACGATTTCGTGAAACTCGTGTGACGGGTCCCGGACCGTTTAAATCCACCCGGGACCCAAAAACTGTGTCCTATAGCCCACGAAACGGCCAAAAATCCCCGAAATCACGAGTTTTTTACGATTTCGTGAAAATCGTGTGATGGGGTCTCGTACCGTTTAAATCCATCCCGGACCCCAAATCTGGGTGCTATTGCCCACGAAAAGGGTCAGAAATGCCCGAAATCGTGTCTTTTTACGATTTCGTGAAACTTGTCGGCCCAGTGGAATCTAGGGTGTGCATGGCCCACTCTCCACGGGCCGTGCACGCGACAGCGTCTACAAAACGACTAAGGACCAAGCCAACCGCTTGGAGTGTGCCCCCCAAGGGAGAAACCCCTGCGGGGGACCTGCGGCGCTGGAGAGGCCTGAAGGGGGCTCCCCCCGAGGGCGTCCCGCCTGAGGGCTCCCTCCCCCAGCGGGGAGCCGGTTTGGCCTTATCCCCTTGAGAGCCTCAGGCCCCTGAGGGAATACTTCGCGACGAAGGTAGCGCTGTAAAGCGCACATGGGCGCTGCAGCGCGCACATGGGCTCCGCTGCGGCCGCAGAGTGACGCGCGCGACCAGCGCGCACGACAGCAGCAGCGTCACCATTGCCGTTCCCGTGATAAAAGGGGTCAACAAAGCCGCGCCGCCAGCGCCAGGACCGCCAGGACTTTCCTCTTTGGTGATAAAGCTGATGGACGGCGCAACGCTCCAAGACGATCGTCATCATGGGCTCCACCACGATCTCTGCTGCTCCTGCAAGCCGCTCTGCACCGCCTGCAACCTGTCGGCCACGGCGCGCTACTTTAGCACGGATGGACCGCGTCCATGGACGGACGAGGTGCGGTGGACTCCCGCTCCTCCATGCGACTGACGTGCGGGAGCCCACCAGCCCGAGGGCGGAG
The DNA here is from genome assembly GCA_026929855.1 of Poa annua. Taxonomy (NCBI): domain Eukaryota; kingdom Viridiplantae; phylum Streptophyta; class Magnoliopsida; order Poales; family Poaceae; genus Poa; species Poa annua. The sequence goes on from CM049433.1 coordinate 23,154, forward strand.
CCCGGGGCGCCTATAAAAGGAGCAGGAGCTCCACCGTAGAAGGGGATCGCCCAATCGCGCAATCGCACCCTAAGCGCGTAGGATAGCCAACTGCTGGGGGAGGAAGACGACCGTTGTGTCCCTCTCCAAGCACTAAACTGCCTCAAGAGAGCCTTCGGCAAGCTCATTGTCCTGTAACCTTCACAGTGCAATACAGACAAGCAGGAGTAGCGGTTTTACCTCCTCTCGAGGGCCGTGAACCTGGGTACGGGCCGGTGTCTCTCTCTGTCGTGCCGCTCCACCCCAAGCACCGCGAGCAACGTCGCGGCGTGCATCGAGGGTTGTTTGACCTCCGTGTTCAGTCCCCCTTCGAACCTCTCTTCGGGGCCGAGACTACCCCTGTTACGTGGGAGTCATTCTCCGACATTTGGCGCGCCAGGTAGGGGACTGAGGCGCGTCTTCAACCTCCGAACTCCGCGCCATGATGGATACCCGCGCGACGCGCGCCAACAGGCGCACCTCCGAGAGGGCTCACACCGAGCCTGGCACTGCCCCCACCCGCGGCCGCCGTGGTCGCCCCCGCACGACCGAGCGCGCTGGCACCGGCCCGCGCGTGGAGGAGCCAGAGAGCGAGGGGCACCGCGGCGGAGACCAGCGCGACGACGAGGACCACTCTGGGCGCCGTGAGGACGCCGAGTCCTCGCACCCGTCCCGGCGCCAGAGCGTGTCCACGCGGGAACACCAAGAGCCCGCCCCGCACACCGCGCTACTCATGGCCCAGGAGCTCCTCCGCTACCGGCCCAGTGCCGAGGCGCACGACCAGTGGCTGGACCGCCTCCACCACCTCGTCGACATCGCAACCGCGCGCCCCGCTCCGTCGCGCTCCATCGTGCCTTCCGGCCCGGCAGGGACGGCCGCGCCGGGTGCGCCACCGCCGCCGCCGGGACCGCCTCCGGCCGCGGCGCAGCGGGCTCCCTCCCACGCTTCCTCGCCGCACGACTGCCAAATCGTGCAGCGCGCCGCACCTGACGCGCGTGTGGGCATGGAGCGACGTCGCGACCTCCAGAACCGCCTCGTCGAGGAGCTCGGTCAGGCGGGGCAACAAAACCGCAGGGCCCTCCAAGGAGGAACGGCCACCTACGCCTCTGGCTGCATGGCCTTCACGCGCGCCCTGCGTCGTGTGGTCTGGCCGCAGAAGTTCAGGCCAGCGCTCCCCAAGGGTTTCGACGGGTCCACCAACCCTCTCGAGTTCTTGCAGCTCTACACCACTTCCATCCAGGCTGCAGGGGGCGACGACAGGGTCATGGCCAACTGGTTCTCCCACGCCCTCAGGGACTCCGCGCTGTCCTGGTTACTCAATCTGCCGGAGGACTCCATCGACTCCTGGGAGGAGCTCTGCAGGCAGTTCGTCGCCAACTTCAAGGGCACGTACGAGCGCGCACTCACCCACAACGACCTGCGCGCTGTGGTGCAGAAGAAGGATGAAACTCTCCGCAAGTACATCCAGCGCTTCAGCCAGGTGCGGAACAAGATTCCAAACATCCCCGACACCCAGGTGATCGCTGCCTTCCGCGAGGGCGTCACAAACCGCAGGATGCTCGAGAAGCTCGGCATCCACGACAAGCTCACCTCTGTGGTGAAGTTGTTCGATCTGGCGGACAAGTGCGCCAAGGCTGAAGAGGGACTCCTCTTCGTCAAGATGAGCGCCCGGGGGGACGACCCTGGCGAGGGGTCCAAGGGCCACAAGAAGAGGGAAGAACCCAAGCGCAAGGCTACCGCGGTCCTCGCGGCAGAGCCTGGCGCGAAGAGCTCCCGCAGGGGCTCCCCCGAGCGCGGCGGCAATGAGGTGGACCACCGCCCGTTCTGCGTCTACCACAACAGGCGCGGGCACGCCACAGACGACTGCTTTGACCTCAAGAGGCTGAGCAGGGAACGCGAGCGTGGAGAAGGCAGCGAAGGCCGCGGCAGAGGCCGCGGCTACCGCAGAGACGGCAAGGGCAGGCGTGATGGCGGCTACCAGAAGCCGTCGGGCACTCAAGCCAACGCCGCCGAGAAGAACAACAACCTCCCCGACGAGGAGGATGGAGGCTACCAGGCCCCGAGAGGCGCCATGGCCTGCATCCTCGGCGGAGCTCAGGCGCCCAAGTCGAACAATCAGTTCAAGCGGTTCGCCCGCGAACTCAACGCTGCGCTCCCGAGCACTGAGACCTCCAGACCCCTCAAGTGGTCCCAGTACACCATCGCCTTCGACGCCAAGGACCACCCCAAGTCGACCAGGACTGTTGGAACCCTCCCCCTGGTCTGCTCCCCCACCATCAACAACATCACCGTCTCCAAGACGCTCATCGACGGGGGAGCAGGCCTGAATGTCATCTCTGTCGAGACCTTCGAGACGCTTCAGGTGCCCTACGAGTGGCTTATGCCCTCCAGGCCGTTCACGGGCGTCACCAGCGGTTCTATCGAGCCTCTGGGGCAAGTCCGCCTCGCGGTCACCTTTGGCACGCAGAAGAACTATCGCACAGAGCTGATCGACTTCGATGTCGCCCACATCGGTTTGCCGTACAACGCCATCCTCGGCTACCCCGCCCTCGCGAAGTTCATGGCCGTCACGCATCACGCCTACAACATGGTCAAGATTCCCGGCAGCGCCGGCACCATCGCCATCCATGGACATGTCCTGGACGCCACGCGCGCTGTCGAGAGCGCCTACAAGGCAGCCGCCATGGCTTTCCCGGCTGACGAGGACATGGAGCCTCTCGAGAGGCCCAAGAAGAAGAAGCAGGTGTTCTCCCAGGAGCAAGCCGCCACGAAAAAGGTGCCGCTGGACACCACCAGCTCGGGGGCTGAAGGCTCGGGGGCTAGCGTCACCATAGGCGCTGCCCTGCCTCCCAAATAGGAAAGCGCGCTCGTCGCTTTCCTTCGGGCAAACTCTGACATGTTCGCGCGGACTCCGTCAGATATGTCCGGTGTACCAAGGGAGGTGATCGAGCACCACTTAGCCGTGTGCCCAGACGCACGCCCCGTCAAGCAAAAAGCACGCAAGCAAGCCCCCGAGAAGCAAGCTTTCATCGTCAAGGAAGTAGAGAAACTCAAGGCGGCGAATGTCGTCCGCGAAGTCGCGCACCCCACTTGGCTCTCCAACGGCGTGGTTGTTCCTAAGCCCGCCGGAGGAGGCCGACTCTGCATCGACTACACAGATGTCAACAAGGCCTGCCCCAAGGACCCATACCCCATGCCAAGGATAGACCAGATCGTGGACTCCACCGCGGGCTGTGACCTCCTCTGTTTTCTGGATGCCTTCTCTGGGTATCACCAGATCAAGATGGCTAAAGAGGACGAGGAGAAGACGGCATTCCTCACCCCTTGTGGTGTGTACTGCTACACATGCATGCCCTTTGGCTTGAAGAACGCCGGAGCCACCTTCCAGAGGCTCATGAGGATAGCCTTGGGGGCCCAGATGGGCAGAAATGCTGAGGCCTATGTCGACGACATCGTGGTCAAGTCTCGAGAGGGGGACACCCTCTTGAGGGATCTCGAGGAAACCTTCGCCAGCCTGAGAAAGGTGAACATCAAGCTCAACCCCGCCAAGTGCGTCTTCGGGGTGCCTTCAGGCAAGCTCCTCGGATTCCTCGTGTCCCACCGCGGCATAGAGGCAAATCCTGACAAGATCAAGGCTATAGAGCAAATGCAGCCGCCCCGCCGACTCAAGGAAATGCAGCGCTTGGCGGGCTGCATGGCCAGCCTTGGCCGTTTTATCTCCAAGTTCGGCGAGAGAGCCCTGCCATTTTTCAAGATCATGAAGAGATCAGGCACGTTCAAGTGGACCCTTGAGGCGGATAAAGCCTTCGAGGACTTAAAGAAGTATCTGGCTAGCCCTCCAGTCTTGGTGGCCCCCAGGGCAGGCGAGCACCTGAAGCTGTACCTCTCAGCCACCCCCCAGACCGCAAGCGCCGTCTTGGTGGCCGAGAGGGAAGAGCCTGTCCTCCCCAAGAGGAGCACTGCAACTCCAAGCCCAGAACCCCCCGACAAAGGCCCCGTCAAGAGAGCAGCCTCCACGGACCCACTGCCAGGCCCACCGCCTCAAGCCGAGTCTGCCACTCTCACCCCTGTCGAAATGCCTCTACAGGCAGATCTCGACAGGGGCCCTGAAGAGCCTCCGCACGGGGCTGGCGCTGCGCCACCTCAAGTAACCCTCGTCGAGCACCCCGTCTACTTCGTCAGCACAGTACTGCGGGACGCTCGCGAGCGGTATCCAATGCAGCAAAAGCTCCTCGTCGCGCTCCTCATCGCCTCCAGGAAGTTGAGACACTACTTCCAGGGCCACCCCATCACGGTGGTCACTGCCTTCCCCCTGGAGCAGATCCTGCGCAACCCCAACGCCACAGATCGCGTCGCAGGATGGAACATCGAGCTGCAGCCATTTAACTTGCGCTTCGACACCACAAGGGTCATCAAAGGAAGAGCGCTGGCCGATTTCGTCGCCGAATGGACTGACCCAAGCCCCGAGGAGCCCCGAGAGGCAGAGGCTGAGCCCTCGGGAGACGCGGCGCCCAGCCACTGGACCATGCACTTCGATGGAGCCTTCGCTTGCCGCAATGGCGGAGCAGGCGTCGTCCTGACCTCGCCCAAAGGTGACAAGCTATATTACGCCGTCCAGCTGTGCTTCACTATCGACAAGATCTCCAACAACATCGCCGAGTACGAAGGCCTCCTCGCCGGCTTAAGGGCCGCCATCGCTCTAGGCGTCAAGCACCTACTCGTCAAGGGAGACTCACAGCTGCTCGTCAACTTCTCCAACAAGAGCTACTCGCCGAAAGACGACCACATGGCCGCATACCTCGAAGAGGTCCGCAAGCTCGAAAAGCACTTCAGGGGCATGGAGCTCATGCACATCCCGAGGAAAGAAAACCAAGAGGCTGACGACGTCGCCAAGCGAGCCTCGCGGCGGCAACCCCAGCAGGCCGGTGTCTTCGAAGAAAGGCTCACCAAGGCATCCATCAAGCAGCCTCGCGAGGCCACAGCCGCAAGCACAGCCGAAGCGCTCCCACCACCTCCTGAGTCTGGGGCGCCTGATTGCGGTCCCAGCACAGGGGAGCGTCTGCTGCTGACGGCAACCCACCAGGCCTCAGGCTGGATTGACGAGCTCAAGGACTACTTAGTGAAAGGAATCCTCCCTGAAGAAGATGCTGACGCGGAGCGAGTCGCTCGACAAGCAAAATCATACTGCATCCTCGAGGAGAACCTCTACCGCAAGCGCCCAAATGGTGTCGCCCTCAAATGCGTCCCTCCTGAGGAAGGCCGAGAGCTGATTAAGGACATCCACAGTGGGGAATGCGGCCACCACTCATGTGCGCGTACCCTCACAGGCAAGGTCTTCAGGAGCGGCTTCTACTGGCCTCAGGTGCTTCAAGATGCGATCGCCATTGTGCAAACCTGTGACGCCTGCCAGTTCCACGCCAAGCAAATTCATCAGCCGGCGCTGGAGCTTCAGACCATCCCGCTCTCCTGGCCGTTCGCGGTCTGGGGGCTGGACATCCTGGGTCCCTTCCCGAGGTCGCAGGGGGGCTACCGCTTCCTCTTCGTGGCCATTGACAAGTTCACCAAGTGGACCGAGGTCGAGCCGGTGCGCACCATACCAACTGGGGCTGCGGTGAAGTTCATCCGGAGTTTGGTCTGCCGCTTCGGCGTGCCCAACCGCATCATCACTGACAACGGCTCGCAATTCACCAGCGGCATCTTCCGAGCCTACTGCGACAAGCTTGGTATCAAGATCTGCTTCGCCTCGGTAGCTCACCCACGCAGCAACGGTCAAGCCGAGCGAGCAAACGCAGAAGTCCTCAAGGGCCTCAAGACCAGAAGCTTCAACATCCTTAAGGGTCACGGCAAGGGCTGGATCGACGAGCTCCCCTCAGTGCTCTGGTCCATACGCACGACCCCCTCGAGGCCTACAGGCGAGACGCCGTTCGCCCTGGTCTACGGAGCTGAGGCGGTCCTCCCCGCGGAAATCAAGCATGGATCGCCACGGGTCCTTGCCTTCAATGAGGACACCCAAGAGGGACTCCACAACGACGACCTGCTGCTTCTCGAGGGACTGCGCCGCCAGGCCGCCCTCAGGGCGGCAGGGTACCAGCAAGACCTGCGACGCTACCATAGCCGCCAAGTGCGCTCACGCACCCTTGAGGCGGGCGACCTCGTCCTCAGGCGAATCCTCTCCAGGGAAGGTCTCCACAAGCTCTCCCCGATGTGGGAAGGCCCATACAGGGTCTCCCACGTCGCCAGGCCCGGCGCAGTACGCCTCGAGACCGAGGACGGCATCCCCGTCAAGAACCCGTGGAACATCGCGCACCTGCGCAAGTTCTACCCGTGATCGCCGTCACGCCAGGCATTTTTTGTCTCTAGAGGGAAGCTCACGGCTTCACCTCCAAGCTTCTCAAAGCTTCCCCCGAGGCCCAGTCCTCCGAGCTCTCCTGCAAATGAGCCCTCGTAGGCCGCAGCGAACCTCTGCCACTAATGGGTGGTCCCCATGCCGCGACATGGAAGGAACGTTCGCTTGGCAAACCCAAGTGTAATGAACCGATTTTCGTTCCAAGTGAACTTTGCGCTCTGGCGCCATTTTCGTTCCTAAGTGAACTATGCGCTACGGCGCCGCTATGTAATATTTTGATGGTGAGTTTTATTCCAGCTTTATTTCCTTTGTTGAAAATGGGCACTTATATCTCACCACATGCGTACCTCGCGAGCGGGGGCTGAGTACGGTGCCAGTGCCTCAAATGACACACCAGCAGCACTGCAAAACCCAAGGATCCGAGCTCTGGCTAGAGGGCAGGCCCTCCCAAGCACGCCATCTCTTCAAAGGACCTTGGTACTCTCTCTCCTCGCAAGAAACGCCTGAGGGGACCTATAAGCGCGCATTAGTCCCTGATGCTATGATCTAGCGTTTCGGCTTGCCCCTCTAACATCCACAGAGAGCGAAAATCCCCACCAGGCCTGCGGAGGAGAACCCTCGGCCCCTGAAGGGGAGAATTCCGCCAGAGAAGGCCCACATCGGGCGAACGCCTCGCGAAGCTAAGTTTCTCGCCCACCTCAAGGGGATCCTCGCACTTCTCTCATAGGCACTCTGCGCCCCTCAAGTGGTTCTTCCCTTACTCTCCGTGGACTGCTTGCGCGCCAAAGGGGGGCCCTCAGCATCGCGACTTGAGGGCTCTTACCTACCCAAGCCTTAAACTCCCCCCGGCCTTGCCGAGTCATTGCTCGCGCATACCGCAGCGGCAGGAGTCATAGCGCGAGGGGTAGGGTCCAACGACGCAGAGCGAAAAAGACACGGAGATGAAGCAAAGACCCCGCGAAGGAGGCACACTTAATTGATAGCAAAATGTTTACAAAGCGAAGAAGTAAATTACGAGGAAGAAAATGAAATTCCCTAACAGGCAAACGCCCCTAAAGCGCTACAAGCGCGACGCGTTGCAGGAGGAGATTAGCTGGAGGCCTCAGCATCGTCCTGGTCGCTCTCTTCTTCCTCCTCGGGCTCGCTCCCCTCGCCACCTTCCTCCGCAGCGGCCCGCTTGAAGCGGCTGCAGAAGTCGTCCACCTGGTCGCGGACGGAGCTAGAGGCTTTCCACGCAGCCTCCCCCTCCAGCGGCTCGGTCACCGTGGCGAAGTCGAACCCGGGCTGGAGGTGGACAAGGTTGGAGAAGATGCGGTCCACCGCCACCGCCAGAAGCTGGCGGCACTCCTCCTCAACCACGTCGCGGATCTCCGCCGTGGGGCCTTCGAGCGCTGTGAAGAGCTGCTCGAAGTACAGGAGGTATGTGGCGGCGTCAGCGTGGCCCTGAGCCGGAACGCTTGGCGCCTCCGCCCCCAGCTTCGCGGCAAGCTCACGGCCCCGTCCCGTCAAGGACAGGAACATGCGCTCCCGCTGCTGCGACAGCACCTGCGCCGCCTGGATGCTCTCCGCCGCCTCCACCGCTTTCTCCACGGCAGGCCCCACCTGCCGGTTCATCTCCTCCATATCCCCCATGAGGGCAGCGAGGTCCTTGGAGATGTCCTCTCGGGCCTTCTCGGCGGCGAGGCGGCGATCGGTCTCGCGCTTCGCCTTGGCGGCGAGTTTCGCGTTCTCCTTCTCGAGCCGCTGGATCCGGGCGCCGCTCTCCCCCAGCCTCGCCTTGAAGCGATCCTCCTGCTTGGAGAATTTCTCCTTGTAGTCCTGGGAGACGGCGGCGCGGATCTTGTTCTCCTTCTCCCGGAGCTCCTTGTTGAGCTCGTCCTTCCGCTCGGCAAGCCGCACGTTGGCTCGCTCCACATTCCCCTTGTGGGCGGCGATATCGCGCTCGAGCTTGCTGAGCGCCGCGGCGACGCTGTCCTCGCGGGCTTCGAGGGCCGTGCGCTGTCCGGACAGCTCCTGCTCTCGCAGCACCAGCTGCTCGTCGCGCCGGCGAGCATCCTCCTCGCGCTCGCTCAAGGCGCGTCCGCGGGCCTCCAGGCCCGTGCGGAGCTCTTCGAGAGCGGTCCGCACAACCCCGGCATCCGCCAGGATTTTCTTCTCGAGCTCGATGAGCTCGGTGTGCTTCGCCGCCAGCGAGCGCTCCGCGGCCTCATGCTCCGCCTTGGCAGCGGCGAGGTCCTCGGCGGCAGCTCGGCGCTCAGCCCTCAGGGGCCGGAGGAGCTCTTCGGCTTCACGCAAGGCCCCCTCGCGGATCTCCTCAGCAAAGCGCGCCGCCTCCTCGCGCTCCGCCTGCAGCGCCTGATCGCTCTTGCGCCGGGCCTCTACCGCCGCGTGGAAGGCGGCCCATGCGTCGGCAAGCTCGTCCCTCTGGCGGGCGAGCGCCCGGTCCTCGGTGGCCAGGTAGGCCTCGAGCCCCTCCAGGGACTCCCGCACGAAGCGGAAGGCGACGTCGCGGCGCCCTCTACCCCAGTCGAACCGGCCCAGAGCAAGGCCCTGGGGCGGACCGCGCGACCCAGAAGGGCCCGCACCCGCGTCAGGCTCCGCGGCAGACGCCCTCGCGTGGGCCTGGGGGCTCGGAGGCAGGACCTCCTCCGTGCTCGGTCCCCGGCCCCCAGTGCTTCCCCCCTCGGGCGGCACCTCCCGGTCCGCCTCCGAGTCAGGGGCGTGAGGCCCGGCCCTCGCGGTTTCCTCCTCCCCCGCGGTGCCCGGTGGCGGCAGTGGAGTGCCCTCCCGGCGAGATTTGGGGGGACACGGCGCCGACTCGGCACCCGCAGGAGCCTCTGGCTGCGCCGGCGGGGTAGCTGCGCGGGGAGGAGTGGGCGCCCTCTCCACCTGCTCCTCCACCCGCTCTGCCTCGGGTGGCGGCGCCGATGCGTCCTCCTGAGGAACCTCCCCCCGAGGGCCTGTAGGCCTCGAGGCCTCCGACACTGCGGCCTCGCCGGCCTCGGTCCCCGGTGCGGTGTCAGGGGCGGCCCTCTTCACGTCTGCGGCCTTCCGAAGCCTGCGGCGCTTCGCAGGAGCGGGGCTGGTGGAGTAAAGGGGAGATTGGTCAAGAAACAAAAGCAAGCATGCCGGACCAGGAAAGGAAAGGGCAAAAGAACCTTACCTCGTCTTCTTGGCGCGGGTGTCCACCCACGTCATGCCTGGCGAGCGCCACGAGGGCACAGCCCGCGTCCCCGCCTCGAGGGCCTCCTCGGCTTTCCTCTTGTGGGGAGCGCCCGGGGGCTCTCCGGCGGGCCTGTCGTGGGCCGCCTTAGTCCTCGGCTCATAGCGCCCCGCCGCGGCCTCCTCGCTGTCGCCGGAGGAATGCTCGTCAGCCTCCTCCGCCGGGGGCGCAACGCCGGAAGAACTCGCCGCGCCCGCCGAGCTCCCGACGCCTGCAGAGGGCCCCGTCCTCGTCTCCGCATCGCCCTGCTCCGAGTCGGACGCGCTTGGCGACTCGGTGGTGCCCGCTGGCATGGGCTCCTCCTCCTCTTCATCCCCCGCCAGGCCTAGCGGGGTGAACGCGGGCGCCTGCGCCAGGGTGGCCCGGCGCCTGTCGGGGACCTCGAACAGAGGCCGTATCGCCACGTGGACTCTCTCGGGCACCTCCGGGTTGACGAAGAGGCCCCCCAGGATGGTCTCGACGACTGCGGGGCGATGGTCGCTCAGGTGCAGCCGCAGCGGATCCGTAGGCCCTGAGTACGCCCACATCGGCTTCTTGTGCGCCTGCAGGGGGGCGATGCGGCGCCTCACAAACTCCGCCGCCACCAGCTGGCCGGTCAGGCCGTGCTCGCGAAGCGCCTTCAAGTGGCCCACGAGGTCGGCTATTGCGTGCCCCTCCAGGGAGCGCATGCTCCAGTGAGTGTTCTTAACCGGCGCCGCCTCGGGGACCTCAAGGAGGGAGCTCTCCGAGGGAACGCGGATGAGGAACCACTTCTGCCTGAAGTCCTCCACCTTCTTCGACACCGCCGTCATGGGCTTGTCGCCGTTCCAGGCCATGGGGATATAGACATCTCCCATGCCGTCTGCGATGCGGAAGGATACGCAGCCCGTCCGCTCCTTCCTCGCAGTATTCCGCAGGGCGTAGAAGCTTCGGAAGAGAGCGATGGAGGGCTTCACCCCCAAGTACGCCTCACACAAGAAGGCGAAGATGGAGAGGATGAGGATGGCCTTGGGGTGGAGGTGCAGAAGGTGGATCTGGTAGAACTCAAGAACGGCTTCGAAGAAGGGAGAGTAGGGCGGCACCAGCCCAGCGAAGAGAGTGTGGAGGAAGATGGGATAGTAGCCGGCGGGAAAGCGTCCGGTCCGCGCAGGCAGAATGGCGCTGGCGCCATGCTCGTTGTGCTTCCCGGCAACCAGGTGCTGGATCTTATCCAGCGCCGTCGCGTCAATGCGCGCCCCGACCAGAGCGGGGCCGAACTCCGCCTCTCCGTGCGCGCCATGGCGGACCGAGGCCGCCGTCTTCTTGCCCTTGGATCCTCCCATTGTCGGAGAGGGACGGGGGCTCGGAGGGCGGAAGGAGTTGGCCGGAAAGAGAAAGTTTCGCCGGAGGTGGGAGACTAAGAGGCGGAGTGCCGATGGACTAGATGGACAGGACGGGACGGGGTAATGACTGCGCCGCGGACCAGCGCGCGACTTTTAACCCCGCCCGAGCAGTTACCGAGACACGTTGATGATGAGCGTGGCGGGCGTGGTGGGCCCCCCCCCCACTACGCACGTTTCCGCCGGAGTAACCGAGACGCCGCGAGTCGACCTCTAGGTGACGCGTGTCCCACGACGCTTCGCCTGCTGTTTTGGGCCCACGACGCTTCGCCTAGTCCCGATGGGCCTCGGCGCGCCCATCATGGGCCCGGGGGCTACTGTCGGCCCAGTGGAATCTAGGGTGTGCATGGCCCATTCTCCACGGGCCGTGCACGCGACAGCGTCTACAAAACGACTAAGGACCAAGCCAACCGCTTGGAGTGTGCCCCCCAAGGGAGAAACCCCTGCGGGGGACCTGCGGCGCTGGAGAGGCCTGAAGGGGGCTCCCCCCGAGGGCGTCCCGCCTGAGGGCTCCCTCCCCCAGCGGGGAGCCGGTTTGGCCTTATCCCCTTGAGAGCCTCAGGCCCCTGAGGGAATACTTCGCGACGAAGGTAGCGCTGTAAAGCGCACATGGGCGCTGCAGCGCGCACATGGGCTCCGCTGCGGCCGCAGAGTGACGCGCGCGACCAGCGCGCACGACAGCAGCAGCGTCACCATTGCCGTTCCCGTGATAAAAGGGGTCAACAAAGCCGCGCCGCCAGCGCCAGGACCGCCAGGACTTTCCTCTTTGGTGATAAAGCTGATGGACGGCGCAACGCTCCAAGACGATCGTCATCATGGGCTCCACCACGATCTCTGCTGCTCCTGCAAGCCGCTCTGTACCGCCTGCAACCTGTCGGCCACGGCGCGCTACTTTAGCACGGATGGACCGCGTCCATGGACGGACGAGGTGCGGTGGACTCCCGCTCCTCCATGCGACTGACGTGCGGGAGCCCACCAGCCCGAGGGCGGAGCCCGGGGCGCCTATAAAAGGAGCAGGAGCTCCACCGTAGAAGGGGATCGCCCAATCGCGCAATCGCACCCTAAGCGCGTAGGATAGCCAACTGCTGGGGGAGGAAGACGACCGTTGTGTCCCTCTCCAAGCACTAAACTGCCTCAAGAGAGCCTTCGGCAAGCTCATTGTCCTGTAACCTTCACAGTGCAATACAGACAAGCAGGAGTAGCGGTTTTACCTCCTCTCGAGGGCCGTGAACCTGGGTACGGGCCGGTGTCTCTCTCTGTCGTGCCGCTCCACCCCAAGCACCGCGAGCAACGTCGCGGCGTGCATCGAGGGTTGTTTGACCTCCGTGTTCAGTCCCCCTTCGAACCTCTCTTCGGGGCCGAGACTACCCCTGTTACGTGGGAGTCATTCTCCGACAAAACTCGTGTTAAGGGTCCCAAACCGTTTAAATCCACCCGGGACCCAAAAACTGTGTCCTATAGCCCACGAGAACGGCCAAAAATGCCCGAAATAACGAGTTTTTTATGATTTCGTGAAAATCGTGTGACGGGATCCCGGACCGTTAAAATACATCCCGGACCCCAAAACAGTGTGCTATAGCCCACGAAAAGGGCCAGAAATGCCCGAAATCACGTCTTTTTTACGATTTCGTGAAACTCGTGTGACGGGGTCCCGGACCGTTTAAATCCACCCGGGACCCAAAAACTGTGTGCTAGCCCAAGAAACGGCCAAAAATCCCCGAAATCACGAGTTTTTTACGATTTCGTGAAAATCGTGTGATAGGGTCCCGTACCGTTTAAATCCATCCCGGACCCCAAATTTGGATGCTATAGCCCACGAAAAGGGCCAGAAATGCCCGAAATCGTGTCTTTTTACGATTTCATGAAACTCGTTTTAAGGGTCCCAGACCGTTTAAATCCACCCGGGACCCAAAAACTGTGTGCTATAGCCCACGAAAACGGCCAAAAATGCCCGAAATAACGAGTTTTTTACGATTTCGTGAAAATCGTGCAACGGGATCCCGGACCGTTTAAATCCATCCCGGACCCCAAAACTGTGTGCCATAGCACAAAGGGCCAGAAATGACCGAAATCACGTCTTTTTTACGATTTCGTGAAACTCGTGTGACGGGGTCCCGGACCGTTTAAATCCACCCGGGACCCAAAAACTGTGTGCTATATCCCACGAAAACGGCAAAAAATGCCCGAAATCACGAGTTTTTTACGATTTCGTGAAAATCGTGCGACGGGGTCTCGGACCGTTTAAATCCATCCCGGACCCCAAAACTGTGTGCTATAGCCCACGAAAACGGCCAGAAATGCCCCAAATCACGTCTTTTTTACGATTTCGTGAAACTCCTGTGACGGGGTCCCGGACCGTTTAAATCCACCCGGGACCCAAAAATTGTGTGCTAAAGCCCACGAAAACGGCAAAAAATGCCCGAAATCACGAGTTTTTTACGATTTCGTGAAAATCGTGCGACGGGGTCCCGGACCGTTTAAATCCATCCCGACCCCAAAACTGTGTGCTATAGCCCACGAATAGGGCCAGAGATGCCCGAAATCACGTCTTTTTTACGATTTCATGAAACTCGTGTGACGGGGTCCCGGACCGTTTAGATCCACCCGGGACCCAAAAACTGTGTGCTAAAGCCCAAGAAAACGGCAAAAAATGACCGAAATCACGAGTTTTTTATGATTTCGTGAAAATCGTGCGACGAGTCCCGGACCGTTTAAATCCATCCCGGACCCCAAAACTGTGTGCTATAGCCCACGAAAAGGGCCAGAAATGCCCGAAATCACGTCTTTTTTACGATTTCGTGAAACTCGTGTGACGGGGTCCCGGACCGTTTAAATCCACCCGGGACCCAAAATCTGTGTGCTATAGCCCACGAAACGGCCAAAAATCCCCGAAATCACGAGTTTTTTACGATTTCGTGAAAATCGTGTGATAGGGTCCCGTACCGTTTAAATCCATCCCGGACCCCAAATTTGGGTGCTATAGCCCACTAAAAGGGCCAGAAATGCCCGAAATCGTGTCTTTTTACGATTTCATGAAACTCGTTTTAAGGGTCCCAGACCGTTTAAATCCACCCGGGACCCAAAAACTGTGTGCTATAGCCCACGAAAACGGCCAAAAATGCCCGAAATAACGAGTTTTTTACGATTTCGTGAAAATCGTGCGACGGGATCCCGGACCGTTTAAATCCATCCCGGACCCCAAAACTGTGTGCCATAGCCCAAAGGGCCAGAAATGACCGAAATCACGTCTTTTTTACGATTTCGTGAAACTCGTGTGACGGGGTCCCGGACCGTTTAAATCCACCCGGGACCCAAAAACTGTGTGCTATATCCCACGAAAACGGCAAAAAATGCCCGAAATCACGAGTTTTTTACGATTTCGTGAAAATCGTGCGACGGGGTCTCGGACCGTTTAAATCCATCCCGGACCCCAAAACTGTGTGAAAAGGGCCAGAAATGCCCCAAATCACGTCTTTTTTACGATTTCGTGAAACTCGTGTGACGGGGTCCCGGACCGTTTAAATCCACCCGGGACCCAAAAACTGTGTGCTAAAGTCCACGAAAACGGCAAAAAATGCCCGAAATCACGAGTTTTTTACGATTTCGTGAAAATCGTGCGACGGGGTCCCGGACCGTTTAAATCCATCCCGACCCCAAAACTGTGTGCTATAGCCCACGAATAGGGCCAGAGATGCCCGAAATCACGTCTTTTTTACGATTTCATGAAACTCGTGTGACGGGGTCCCGGACCGTTTAGGTCCACCCGGGACCCAAAAACTGTGTGCTAAAGCCCAAGAAAACGGCAAAAAATGACCGAAATCACGAGTTTTTTACGATTTCGTGAAAATCGTGCGACGGGTCCCGGACCGTTTAAATCCATCCCGGACCCCAAAACTGTGTGCTATAGCCCACGAAAAGGGTCAGAAATGCCCGAAATCACGTCTTTTTTACGATTTCGTGAAACTCGTGTGACACGGTCCCGGACCATTTAAATCCATCCGGGACCCAAAAATTGTGTGCTATAGCCCACGACAACGGCAAAAAATGCCCGAAAACACGAGTTTTTTACGATTTCGTGAAAATCGTGTGATGGGATCCCGGACCCCTAAACTGTGTGCTATAGCCCACGAAAAGGGCTAGAGATGCCCGAAATCACGTTTTTTTTACGATTTCATGAAACTCGTGTGACGGGGTCCCGGGCCGTTTAAATCCACCCGAGACCCAAAAACTATGTGCTACAGCCCAAGAAAACGGTAAAATCCACACGAGTTTCCCAAAATCACAAGTTTTTTTACGATTTCGTGAAACTCGTGTGACGGGGTCCCGGACCGTTTAAATCCATCCCGGACCCCAAAACTGTGTGCTATAGCCCACGAAAAGGGCCAGAACTGCCCGAAATCACGTCTTTTTTACGATTTCGTGACACTCGTGTGACGGGGTACCGGACCGTTTAAATCCACCCTGGACCCTGGACCGTTTAAATCCACACATGAAGTTATGTGGAGTTTTCTCTATCAACCTTGTCGTTTACTTTTGACTGACTTTCACCAATGGACTAGTGGCATATACATCCGCTTATCCAATAATTTTGCAAAAAGAGCTGGCCAATAGGGTGCCCAGTCCCAATTAAGTACAACTTTAACCGGTTAATTCTCTTCACATTTTTGCCCTGATCCAATCAGATAAGCAATGATACCAGTGAATAACTGCATGTGTAAACAAAAGAGAACAAGAGGGGTGATAACGTCCTTCATGGGAGCCGCTCTTGAAAGTCTGGTTGACAAGTGGGGTAGAGTGCCCACTACCATTCATTGACAACAACAAACACCTCTCAAAAACTTACTTTTAAGCTCTCTATACGATTTCAAAAACTTGAAAAGTTCTAGCACATGATTTAATCCCTGCTTCCCTCTGCGAAGGGCCTTTCTTTTACTTTTATGTTGAGTCAGTTTACCTACTTCTTTTTATCTCAGAAGCAAACACTTGTGTCAACTTTGTGTGCAACAATTCTTATATGCTTACTTATTGCACTTATTATATTTCTTTGTGTTGACAATTATCCATGAGATATACATGTTGAAAGTTGAAAGCAATTGCTGAAACTTAAATCTTCCTATGTGTTGCTTCAATGTCTTTTACTTAGAATCTATTACTTTATGAGTTAACTCTTATGTAAAACTTTTTGATGCTTGTCTTTAAAATACTTTTCATGAAAAGTTTTTGCTTATATGATTCAGTTGTTTACTCTTTATCTATCTGTTAGCAAACTATAGACCATTGCCTTGAGTCACTTCATTCATAACATGAGCCTTGCAATATTATTTGATCAAGATTGTGCGGTAGCATGTCACTTTAGAAATTATTTTTATTTTTATCGTTTACCTACTCGAGTACGAGTAGGAACTAAGCTTGGGGATGCTTGATACGTCTCAAACGTATCTATAATTTCTTATGTTTCATGCTTGTTTTATATATCAATGTCACATGTTTTATATGCATTATATATCACTATTATACATTTTCTGGGACTAACCTATTAACAAGATGCCATAGTGCCAGTTCCTGTTTTCTGCTGTTTTTGTATTTCAGAAAAGTTGTTCTGGAAATATTCTCGGAATTGGATGAAACGAAAGCCAAAGGTCCTATTTTTCTGTCACGTACACGGAGTCCGAAGGAGACACGAAGTGGGCCGAGGAGGAAGCCACACCATGTGGTCGCGCGGGCTCCCCCCCTAGCCGCGCCATGGCATGGTGTGGGCCCCTCGGACGCCCACCGAAATCGTCCTTTCGCCTATATATTGTCCCCAACGCAAAAATCCTAAAACAATCCGTCATATTCCTCGAAAAGTTCCACAGCTCTGTCGCCATCGAAGACAAGTTTCGGGGGTCAGAAGTTTCTGTTCCGGCACCCTGCCAGGACGGGGATTGACCCCCGGAGCCATCTTCATCGACTCCACCGCCTCCATTTCAACTCCATGATGGTTTGTGAGTAGTTCCCCCATGGACTACGGGTTCTTGGGTGTAGCTAGTTGGTACTCTCTCACATGTACTTCAATACAATGATTTCATCAGCTACCTTACATGATTAAGATTCATATGATATAATTGGTGTTGTGTTTGTTGGGATCCGATAAATTGTGGAATTGTGATCAGATTGTTCATCATGTTTACATACTATTGTTTATTTAAGATCTTGCATGCTCTCCGGTAATTGTGGTTACCCTGATCAAGTATCTCAAAGAGTGAGTATTTATTCTATATAATGGGTTCAGTCTCCATTTAGAAGAGTGACATACTCCCTCCGTCCTTAAAAGAGTGTACTTATACCTATACCTTTTATAGTAAGTCAAATTTATTAACATTTGACCAACTTTATAGGAGAATGTACCAACATTTATGACACTTAATTAGTATGGAGTATAGCTAGATTCGTCTTGAAATGAAGTTTCAAAATATATCAATTTGATGTCATCCATATTGCTATATTTCTTTATAGATTTGGTCAAAGTTTTAAAACATTGATTTAGTATTGGGTATTAGTATAAAAGTTAGATGTACACTCTTTCAAGTATGGAGGGACTATTCAAATACAACATACAACATGTCTAGAAGCCATCCATAAACGAAATAAATTCAACGGACACGCGACGCCTCACCGCGCATGCTTTCATGGTATACACAATTTCACATGCTCATGTCGTCACAATGTAAGTACGCACGGAAACATCAGCTCTGAGCAATCAATCGAAGAACGCAAATAAAACTTTCAGCAGCCAGGACATATATAACTACTGATCTTGAGCTGAGACAAGCAGCAGTTTCTGCAGCAAGTCAGGTCTACAAGGGCACCAAACAAACAAACAAATAAAACACCCAACATACCCAAAACGAGAACCAACGGCTCAAGTTCCTACATATCAAATTCTGCCAGTCCCCAATTCACAGATTCTATGGGCTTTTCCAAGAGTATATGCATGTATGTAACCGCGACGAGCTTACTATTAATTCATCCATAGCTTTGATCCCAACCTAGTACAAATCACTGGCTTCAAGATTCAAGTTGTCTTGGCCTTCGCGGCCCTTCTCTTTGAATGCCTTCTTGGGATGGAGTTCTTCATGCCCAGGAAGAAGAGCAGCGCGCCGAAGAGGGCAAGGTTCTAGACACAAAAAACAGCAAGAGTTACTACATCACCTGATAACAGATACCCTGAGGGAAAAGCGTGGCTTTGTCTGACAAGACAAGGTTATGTGTAACAGACCTGTGAAAACTGGGTAAAGAGTGCAACAAATTGCTGAGACTCCATTTCATGGTTGTAGAAGTCGTACACCACAGGGGTAATGAATGCCAAGTAAATAACCTGCACGAGTGAGCCAGATCAATGTTTTTTTCATGCTTTGACAAAACAGGTACAGAACAATAAGAAAGGGGAAATAGAACGACTGCACAAGTAATATAGGCAGGGGTCAATTATTTGGGGGAGACTTGTATAGGATCTGTTCATTAGGTAAAATCATAGGATCATGTCACAAAACCACCCCCAAATAGGATCTGTCCGTAGGTATGGTTTTTGTGACATGACCTTATGATTTCACCTAAAGAACAGATCCTATGATTTCACGCCGAGAGTCTGCCTCTCCTAGGCAAAGTTCATCCGAGGGACAAATTGTTAAAAAATCTGAAGAAAACACAACATACCTACGGACAGTTTGTACAACTAAAAAAAATCAGCTCAAATTCAATCTAAAGTTAGAGAAACAAAAATGCTAAATTATACCATGAATAGTGTCAGATTTGAGTGAATAGTGTAACATCAATATTTCGTTTGCCTCTCTAAGCCTAGGTCGAATTTGAAGCAGCAAATTTGTGGTGTTGCATATATAACATAGAAGCGTGTTGTCAACTTTTTTGAGAACATTTGAACATGTTTTGTCCATTCAAAAAAATTCGATCTCGTGGATTCTATCTAATGTTAGATCCTACCCAAGTTGCAGATATATTTTGTCATGGATTAACATATTTTTTTTCTTTGTTACGGATATAAACACACCTAAGCATTTAGTATGGACTGGTTCCTAAAGGACAGTGAACATTTTTTTATAGAGATACAGCATACATATTTTTTGTACTAGGACATATTAGTTGTCAAACAGAAGGTTTTCGAGTCGACGAGTCGTTCAGGGGTAGCGACTCTTGACTAGTCGTGACTAGTCAAGACTCATGGTCGACTAGTCGACATGAGTAGTTTGGCAATAGGTACTATAAAATTATCATATTATATGTATAATTGTATGGAAAAAATAGTTTGGCCAGCAATATCATATTATATGTACTATAAAATTATCATATTATATGTATAATTATTTGGCAAGCAATTATCATATTATATGTATAATTGTATAAAATCATCATATTATATGTATAATAGTTTGGCAAGCAATATGGAAAAAATATTACAAGCGGGGGCAACTATAAATCGTTCGACTCAAAAACCTCGACTAGTCGATTGAGTCGTTCGACTCAACCAATTAGTCGAGTCGAGATGTTGAGTTGACATTATTTTTGCGACTCATGGACTAGTCATCGACTAGTCGCTTGACTCAAAAACAGGGGTCGCACACTCTAAATATCTGAGCCTACGAAGCGGGTAAACCAAATAATTAAATGGCACACCATATCTGGAATCTTTCAGGCAAATTGAAAGTTGTCCATTTTAAGATGCTATAACTGGACATTGCAAGATCAGATGTACGAAAATTGCATTTGGGGACAGCAAAAATGCTATAACTGGTAAATTTACAGCGAAAGCTAAACAATATACAACCAAACACATCAGATCTTTCTAAAATCAACAGAACAGCATAGTATCGGTACTTTGTCTTTTTGAAGTTAGAAGAAGGCATGGTGTTATAGAGATGCAACACAGATTTTCCGACTAGAGCAAATCAGTTGTCAAAACAGCTTCAAAACATCAAATTAGATATGAGGATATAAATTAAGAAGGTACATTATAATGACAACCGGACACCATATTCCGAAGCTTTTAGAAAAGATTACAGTGTTAAGTTTTCTCGTTCCAGATACTAGTACAGAATAGTGAAAAGGCAAATGCAGGAAGGTCACACGCTGCAGCAGCAACCGTGGAGAATTTAGTGAATCTACAGACAATGAAATGGACACGCCCGAGCATTTACAGCCAAAAGCATCACATCACTTCAAAACTACGAAAACAGAATCACAACGGGACTCTTTTCAACTGAAGCCTGAGAAGGCCAGGTGGTGACACGTGCATGTCCAGTTGCAGCCAATCACCACGACAGTATGAATCTTGATGATGCCCACTCAACACAAAATTTAGACTAGGACACATAAGTTGCCTAAACACAGATTCAAAACATCAAATTAGATATGAGCATATTATTAAGAAGTTAGAGAAGGCATGGTGTTATAGAGATGCAACACAGATTTTCTGACTAGAGCAAATCAGTTGTCAAAACACCAAATTAGATATGAGGATATTATTAAGAAGGAACACTATAATGACAACCTGACACCATATTTTGAAGCTTTTGGAAAAGATTAGTGTTAAGTTTTCCAGTTCCAGATACTAGGACAGAATAGTGCAAAGGCAAATGCAGGAAGGTCACACGCTGCAGCAGCAACCATGCATCTGCAGACAATGAAATGGACACGCCGGAGCATTTACAGCCAAAAGCATCACAGCACTTCAAAACTACCAAAACGGCATCACAAAGGGACTCTTTTCGGTTGAAGCCTGAGAAGGCAAGGTGGTGACAAGTGCATGTCCAGTTGCAGCCAATCACCACAACAGTAGGCATCTTGATGATGCCCACTAAACACAAAATTTAGACTAGGACATATCAGTTGCCTAAACACAGATTCAGAACATCAAATTAGATATGAGCATATAAAGTAGGTAACACCATATTTGGAAGTTTTAAGGATGCTTATAGTGTTAAAGGTTTTCCATTTTCAGGTGCTAGGACAGGAAATTGTAAAAGCTAATGCATAAAGATCACACGCTGAAGCAGGAACAATTCTAGAATTAGTAACTTGACAACCAATGTGTGACAAGTGCGTGCTCAATGGCAGCCAACCAGCACAAGAGTGTGCATCTTGATGATGCCCCCTTAAGACAGACAAAGGTTGGAGGTACTACTAGTACAACAGTGAGTGCCTGTAGAGAGGAAGAGTAACCGACCAGTAGGAAGGCTCCGAACGAGCTGCTGATGATGAAGAGGAGGCCACCAAAGGCTTTGAGGAACATGGTCGCGGCAATGACAGTCTTGATCTGCAGACGGACATAACACAAAAGTAAGCCATCTGACGGCAATGAAGTAGGCAGAATGGATTCTTATAATCTTAAACAAGGAGGGAAGACGAGCGAGGCCGTACATCGATGTGCGGCACGGCGACTCCGACGTTGGCGGACACCTGGTTGCAGAAGAGGTTGAACTTGGGCTTGAGAGACTTGGCTGCCGGTCCACCATCGGAGCCGAACTCGCTGAACCTGCGTGTACAGAAAGTCAGAGATGAGAGAGTATGTACAAATAAAAATGAGATTTTGGAAGCGCAATCCCAAAAGCGAGATCTGTCGCAGCGAGCGAGATCCGACATCCAACACGCCGCGCGTTGACGAACAAACCCGGGGGAGCGCGAGCGGCGAGCGGACCCTAAGTTCCGGCGACAACGGAACGGGCGCGGCGAGACAGACGAGATCTGGAAGAGGAAGGGAGGGTATGGATGACGTACTCCTGGTAGGCGGAGAGGAGGAAGATGGAGGCGAAGAGCACCCTCCCGACAAAGGAGACGAACCCCATCGAGCGGCTGCTGCTGCTGCTGCTGCAGTGGCGACGGCGAGTAGCAGCGCCGGCGAGGTGGAGGAGGGAGGGTCCTGTCTTGTGTTTGTCCTTGCTGCCGTGCCGACGGTCTGTCTATTTCTTTCCCTGTGGATGTGGATGTGGACCAAACGTATGGATTTGGTGAATTTCGTCAAACTGGGCATGCATCATTTGATTTGATTTGATTCCGACGACGGTTGCTAGCTACGGTCAATACAGGAAAGCTTAGAGATAGTTTTATATTTTTCGATCTTTTAACTTTTTATCTGCAATTTCAGGATAATTAGTTTATCCTGATCTATTTTTCAGTTTCCTTGCGTGTTGCTTCATGTAACTTGATTTTCAATTAACGATATATATGGTTGCTCTAAAAAAAATTAAACCGGAAATAAAACCGGGCCCTTGAATTTTACGGAAAAAAACAACCTAACCAAGCACGCAATCGAGTCCGGCATCACCGCCCATAAAGACCAACCTCCGGGTGCGACCACCCATGTCGCCTCCACTTGGGATGTGACAGGCGTGTGACATGACACCGCGACAAGGCTGGCACATCGGCCCGGAGGAAGAAGGATCTCGGGCGCAACATGCATCCGAGAGTGGAGTGGCCTTTTTATAGGCCGAAGCTATCTGGTCGTCGTTGATGAACTCCGTCGCATCTCAAAGCAAGTCCAACAGCTTCCCAAGAGCGTCCAGATCCTGAGGCTACAATACTTCCTCCGCCACGGCGGTCAAGACATCGAAAAGGATCATCAAAAACATAGTCCCAAACGCACTTTTTCACAAACTCGATCTCCACCAGATCGATGCCTCTCCTCCACCTCCAACATGGTGATCGAGCGGAGAAGCTCATCAGACGTCCCTTGCAGCTATACCTGGTCATACTTCAGGTTGGGCAAGGCTTTGGGCCGGATCTAAAAACCCAGTGCTTAAAACCCAGGCCCGAGCCCGAAATTTACAGTTTATCATTTAGTATCGTTTGCCATGTAATATAATAGTCTTTCATTATATCGTGCGAACATCAACTACACATTATATTACCTCTGGAGATGAACTGATATTAACGTTGGTGCAATTGTGGGCATAACGGTGATAGAAGTTGCTCCTCCATGTTGTTGAACATCAATAGGGAATAACGCTATATCCAATTTCTTACTCCACATCCATGGGAAACTATTAATTACAAGTGGCTTGGGATGATCCATGTGTTTTAGCCTTATTACAGTTTCCAATCACAAACACTCTTATGTATGTTTTCTTTGAATTTTCTTGTCATTTAAATTATGCTGCTCTCAGTTCCAACAACATCAACACTTTCAACACACTCTTGATTGTTTTGATTAAGATCACTTGTTGGTACATCGTGATAAACATTAAAACGAGAAGTGAAATATCGATCATTTCCTAAGCTCCCCGTGGTTCGATACTCTTATTTCTTAAACAACTACAACAACATTGTGCACCTGCATGCATCAGTAAACCTCCCGGTGGAGCGGGAGACCCTTGTTATTCCCGAGCAGTGGGACACCTAGGTGAGTGATGAGAGTAGGCGATGGCGAAGTTCGTGGGGGAGAATCTGGTGAGGTACAAGCTGGAGTTCTACTAGAAGCAAGACCATGTGATAAAGGAGGAGCCGAAGGAGTCCAAGAAAAACGAATGAGTCTGACCCCTCGACGGTGATCCTCGTGGACTCGGATTACTTCTTGTTCGAGTGGAGCTCGGATCCCTCCACCTCATTCGAGTGGTCAACGAATGATGTAGTAGTTTGAACGATAGAGTAGGAGTTTATCGTAGTGATGTTTAGTTGGTATGCAAAATTTGGATGTTGTTCGTATCAAAATTTCGGATGATTTTCATATGAAATGCAATGTTCGGATGTTATTTTAGGGAGGATCACTCGTGTCCTATATGGTGCCGTATTTTTTGGGCAGTTGTTGGAGGTAAACATTTTTTAAGCCCAAAAATCATATTTTTGCTGATGTAAATATTATATTAAACAATTTTTTGTGCCATAAAATACATCAGTTATTGGAGACGCTCTTAGAGGGTGTACCGCAGTAAAGATCATGCATATTACTCCAATAAAAAAAATCCCAAGAAAAATATTGAATTGGATTTAAATAACGTGAAATGTAATCGAAAGATAGACTCTCTACTCGGTGCATCATATGCGTGCTTTGTAATTTAGTTGTGGAAGCCACCCAATTTGCTTTGCGGATAGAAGCTATGAATTTAAAAACAGTTTAAGATAACATGCTGAAAATTCTGGTATTCATGGCCAGCCGTACCGGATATTCCGGTGACATGGAGAAGAAAAACAATTTGATGCACACACACACAAGAGACATGCATAGTTGAAAAAACAAAGTAAAAGTGCACTAGATCTTTACCATATCTGTATTTTAAAAAAATAGATAGACTAGGCAAAAAAAAAAAACAAGCGCGAAACAGCACGCGCGCGTTCGAATCGATCGGGATGCGCATGCATGTGTGGTTTTACTCCGTTATGTACGCTATCCTGAGGCTTCGGATCTTCACCTTGCCACCTCTGGGCACCAATGTGATGGTCACACTTGGGTCATCCTGGGCGCCCAGATCTTGGAGGAGCTCGCTCAACGCCACCGTCATGCTCGTCTCTAGCCTCATCCCCTTCCCCGAGCCGTCCATTCTGGGATGGCTCAAGGCGACGTATGTTCCGGCCAACTCCCGCCCGGCTGGCGCCACCTTCTCGTACTCCATGGCGTTTACGTACACGTCGAACTTGACGGCGTGCGAGCCGTCGGACTGGATGCCCTCGACCTCCAGCACCTCCTCCTCGCCCACCTGCCGGCGGCGGCGGCTCGGCCGCATCACCTGCGCGGTCACGGCGGCCGTGTCGAGCGACACGGGGAACCGGACGGACTTGATGGATGCCTTGAGCGTGTTGACGCCCGCGGTGACCGGTGGCCGCGCGTCGGCCCACGGCATGCCGACGTCCTCGAAGGTGTAGCGGAGCTTGTCCATGTCGAGGACGTCGCGCACGGTGATGCGCACGAGGCGGGACTCCTCGTCGTAGAAGAGGAAGGAGGAGTCGAGCCAGTCGGTGTCGGTGTAGTCGGCGTGGCCGGGGAGCCCCCGCCAGGCCTCCCAGAGGCGGTCGATGTTGTTGTGGTGAGGGTAGAAGAGCGGGTCTCGGCCGGCGGAGTAGTAGGTGCCCATGTTCTCCACGTTGGTCTTGGTGATGTTGCCCACCCAGGTGTGCACCGTGTTGTGCGGCGACCGCTCTATCGTGCCGGAGCCCGGCTTGTCGGACTGGCCGGCACGGAAGGCCTTGCCGAGGAAGAGGGAGGGCAGAGAAGCGCTGCCGATCATCTGCATATATAAACCTAGTTATATATTTAGCCATGATATATGTTCCTCAAACAAAAAAGAAGATCGAGAGCAGTACGTAAGTACCTGTGTGTACATTGTCCTAAGGTTTGTCTGGATCTGCTTCTCGTCGTCGAAGTTTGTCTCGATGAAGGTGAGGGGGAAGGCGAGGTCGACCACCCTGGGCGGCGCGTGTGTGGGGTTGCGGATGGGGTCGTAGAGCGGCGAGGATGCGTTGTTGAACTGGTAGGGCAGCCTCATCCCCTCCGGCACGTCCCAGCTCCAGAAGGGCAGCGCGAAGGACGGGTCGCCGAGCAGCTTGGCGGCGACGCGCTCGAAGAAGTAGAGGTAGGCGCGGTGCAGCGGGAAGAAGAACCAGGAGAAGTGGATCTGCATGGCCAGCTCCGGGTCGCCCGTCTGCCGGTACGCCCCCGTGCAGTAGGCGCAGTGGATGTTGGCCATCTGGTAGAAGCTGCGCGGGTCGTCGTCCGGCAGCGCCTTCATCATCGCGATCACGCGCTCGTAGGTGGCCATGTCCGTGGCGTGCACCGGCCGCCGGACGCGGAGGGGCTCCGCCGGGTCGGGGAGCGTGAAGTTGATGGGCTCAGAGGTGGGCGTCGGCGGGCAGCAGTAGAAGGGCGGGAGCGCGTTCTCCGGCATCGTGCCCTGGACGCAGCTGTGCAGGCTGGTCTCCAGAGGCCCGCCGACGACGGTCTTCTTCTTGGAGCTGGAGGAGGAGGAGGAGGACAAGGGGGTGGTGGTGGTGGCGCAGGAGACAAAGTAGGGGTCGAGGCGGGTGGCGGCGAGCAGCGCCCGCGATAGGGAGGAACCACATGGCTCGGCGCCGTTGCCGGCCGGATAGCCCGTGTAGACGGCGGCGGCGCAGACGAGAAGCACGCAGCAGGCTGCCACTAGTGGAGCACGGGATCTAATGCTGCTGCCCATGGCTACTAGCTAGCTCGTTGCTTCTTCGCAACGGCAGCAGGCTGCTATGGCGTGGTGGCCTCTCAGATTCAGATTAGTTCGACCATGTTATAGATAGCTCCAAGTTGGGCTGCCTGTGTATGCTCTAGAAACGAGACACGACTAATTATACGTGAACCATGCAATTAATTAATTATCGGATTTTGCAATTATATATATATACGTGAACCATGCATATGCATGCATGCTGTATATCCAGCTGGGCACCAAGTGCATGCTCTCGCTGCCGGGGTAGTTTGATCCGCGCTTCTCTGGAAGAAGTACTGGAGAGAGATCTGGAGTGGTGTTGGCCAATAAAATTAAGATATGTCAACGTACGGTAACTCCGCGGCCACATGACAAGATACGACCAATAATTTTATGGGCGCTAATCAGAGAGATCTGAGTTGGAATCTCGGAACCTGCTTCAGGCAACAACAAATATACTAGAGAGGAAACTAGCAGGCCTAGCTCCAAGTCCCAGTACGTTGCCGATCTGGAGATATACACTCTTGGTCCACGAGTGTCGATCGCTGGCATTGTCGAAGAGTCTCGATCGCCCCACGGCTGCAGCCAGTGAGCCAGAGAAATGGCACGTGCGAGAACGGGTTAGGAGGACTCACCAAGGATTGCATGCATGAGCTTAGTGGAATCAGAATCAAAGTGAACATTAAAGTACGCTATTGTATATATAGCCTTCTACCAGATCATCAAAATAGATATATGAATGTGACACAGCTTGCATGCGGAAGTTATGACGACGTTTCACAAACCATTTCTTACACCCAAAAATGCCCTCAAAATTGCCTCGAATCAGAAATTACCCAACATGGAAGTCCATCGTGTGTCTCATCGAGGTGAACAAATTTCGTTTCTGAGTCGTCACGATCGGATATGGTAAGGAATCGATCTTGACAGAAAAAATTATTACTGCCACAACCCAAGTTATCCGAGCACACCTTGAGAATGTCCATGCACCAAAGAGAGCAAGCCTTAGAGAATATATGTGCTTGGGTGAGGGTAAAAGCTATCAAGATCACGTTTGATGGAAAACGGGTGAACATGAAAGTTCTTCATCTTTTGCAAGAACAACTTTATTTTTATAGTCATCTTTGATACGAGAAGTTCATCTGCATGAGTTCATCTGCATGATATATCGATGAGAGGTGGCAGGTGATTGAATCAACACCAATTGAACACATTCATCTACTACTTTTTCGCGTTCATACAATTTAATCTCCCTCACTGTATCTTTTTCCCCGTTCTTTGTGCCATTTCTGCCAAAGGGAAGTGAATCCGGGCAGCCCATATCCGATGTGCATCCTAGCGGGTGGCTCCAGGGCGTGCAACGATTTTGGGTCCGCAAAAGCTTCCGCCGAACTGTCTTGTGTATCACGCTTTTGTCAGGTGTCCTCCAGCTTTGTTGTCTTTCTTATATCGCTTGACGTCGGTGGTATATGGTGATGTGTTCGTGTGCAAACACACTTTTCGGTGACTTCACTAAAGTTTTGAACGGTCTTCCTTGATCGTTTTTGCTACGACCGTGAGCGTCATCCAATTATATAGATGCACTTCAATTTTAACATAATTACTAAATCCTCTTATGTTGATGAAGTTAACTCTTATGTTGATGCAACTAGATCCTTTGGTATGCCTGCGGAAATCATTAAAAAAAGGCTTCCCTTTGTAAAGGTAAATTTACCTTCACTCTCGTCGTGACAAGTGTCGTTTTCTGCTTGTTTTGGTCCCCCATGGTTGTTTGTATGTTCGCCAAGTGTCGCTAACAGAATAAAAGTGGGGATGAGAATTAGAGAGAAATGGATACGGAAGAGGTGGGAGGACATTTTTTCCCTTTTATTTTTAAAAAACGAAATTTCAAAACAAAATATCTCGTGTACCGTTTGTCCAAATTACGAACCGTTTTCAATTTTGAGCTCCCCGCGTTGAGATATTCAAAACTAGATCCCATGTTGATAGGTTTTGAGCAACTTTTTTTTGTAATTTTTTATAATTCCGGTTATGTATAGTTCGTACAACCCGAGTCTTTGGTTGTACGTACAAACTGAGTCTGTGTAGTTGTACGCTTTAGTCTGTATAGTTGTACGGCTGAGTTTGTTTAGTTGTACGTACAACCTGAGTCTATATAGTTGTACGCCTGAGTTTGTATAGTTGTACGTTTAAATCTATTTAGTTGTATGACACTGAATCTATTTAGTTGTACACCTAAGCGTGTTGTTGTACAACCGGATTCCGTATAATTACAACCTGATTCGTATTAGCACGCCAGGCCTCTAGCACAGCACGCGGGGGCTTCGTACCTCTATGTGCGTGCTCGTACGAGAGGTTTCCTGTAGATCGCGGGGGCTTCGCGGGCTTTGGACGTAGGAGTTGCGCTGCCTCCGATCGGTGCAATTACAGGAGGTCATGTCCACGTGGTGGGCTCTCGGGGCGTGGGATGGACATTTGCAAAGGTCTCCCTTTTTCTAGCGACGCCTGCCGTATCGGCTAGCTCTAGTTTTAACAACATGCAGCTGAAAAATTAAAGCCCATGAGTCGACGACACCAATTGCGCTTGGATCTTGGCCCGGGGATGCTTTTTGTCTTTCTCTCAAGAATTTTATATGTGTGACGATTTTCATTGATGCCTCTGTGAGTCTGTGTCTGTGTACACCTAGGTGACCATTGAGTAAATGACAGAAAACCACCAGAATTGGGGCCGAGTTGTCGGAGTGCCACTGAAATTGAGCCTAGAGACACAAAACACCGAACTTTGGGGCAAGTGTGTGACAGATAGCACTGATTCTAAAATTTAGTCGTCTTAACATCATTTCTGACAGAGCTGGCCCACTGTCAGGCCTCCTACGTGGCAAGAAAACAAAAGAATAAAGAAAGTCAACAGCAGCACGGTCACCTCCCTCGTCCTCACCAACGGCGCCATGTCCTCCCTCGTCTCCAACCTCCGCGGCGGCAAGGCCGCCTCCAGCAACCTCACCGCAGCTCATCGTCTCGCTCCTCGCCGCCTCCTACCTCCGATCTCGTCGCCGCTCCTCGCTGCCTGCCGGATCTGAGCAAGCTCGTCACGTTGCTCGAGTACCACGCCCTGCAGCAGGAGCTCCTCGCCGCTCCCCGTGTGCACCGCTCTCACGGCACCACGCAGTCCCAGGCGCGCACCGTGCCGTCCTAGCCGCCGGAGAAGAGCGTGCCCGAGCCTGCCGGCACGGCCACGCCGGTCACCGCCTTGGCTCCTGCCGGCGAGTCGGGGAAGAAATGGACGGCGGATCTGCGGCGAGTCGAGGAGGCTCTAGCGGCCGCCGGAGTGGGGCAGTTTCGGCCGACCTGCTCGTCCTCGCCTTCGACGGGCTGTGGGACAAGGTGGGCAACCAGGAGGCCTTCGACGCCGTGCGCCTCGTGGCTGCTTCTTCCGACGGGCTGCCCGCCGCCTGCCGGCCGGCTCGTCGAGATTGCGGCGTTGAGGGGATCCACCGATGACATCAGCGTCGTCGTCGTCCAGGGGCTCCTCCTCCTCGGCGTCGGGCATGGTTCAGAGCGCGGGAGGCCGAGCTTCGCGGAAGCGTTGAGGCCGAGCTGGGAGAGGAAGAGGCGATAGTGCGACTGGCGGCGGTGGCATCGGCGGTGAGGCCGAGCTGCGCGACGGCGTCCATCCTGCTGGTGGTGCGACTAGCGGCGGCGGCGGAACTGGGAGAGGAAGAGGCGGCGAGGCCGAGCTGCGCGGAAGCGTGCTCGAGCGCAACCGTCGTGACCTGCCTCCCTGCGCCGTTGACCTTTTTTTTTTTTTTGGCTGAAGTGAGTCCCAATTCCATCTAATGTTGCCACGTAGGCCTGACAGTGGGCCTGCTCGGTCAAAATTCGTGTTAAGATGACTAAATTTTAGAATCAGTGCTATCTGTCACACACTTGCCCCAAAGTTCGGTGTTTTGTGTCCCTAGGCTCAATTTCGGTGGCACTCCGACAACTCGGCCCCAATTCTGGTGGTTTTCCGTCATTTACTCGTGACCATTTTATATTGGACGAGCTGGAGTTGTAAACAGAGCATGCGCTAGCTAGTGTGGTGCTGGGTGATGACACAAGTTAACCAGTTGCTCATGGAATCTGATCAGATGATTACATTCAGAGACGTTGATTAATAGAGTTGCATGTGGATTAAGTGTGGTGGTTAATAATATATACTTGCAGCAAACTGGCGCTCGCTGGCCCATTGAACGACTCGCTGGTGTTGACTCAGATCACTCGTGTGATCGCACTGAGATGCACACTGAGATTATGTTTGTGGTAGTAGGACAATATTATCGCGGCAGTCAATTTGGCTAATTGTCAGGCAAATGGAAGTATAAAATTTTGCACGCCATCCACGGTGAGCTAAATAATGGGAGCAAACGGGAAACCACCACATAATCGGCTGACATGTCGGCCGCAAATCGAAAATTGCAGATCTCCAGAACCCCAAGTAAAAAATAGGAAGCTCACAGCTTCCTCTGTCCTTGCTGAAATCATGTTCCCTGAGGTGAGCTCTCAGACCATGCATGTAAGTGGATGCTTAAATTGGGACTCGTGACTACTATGGAAACGTTGCACAGCGACCATCCACTAGTTGCCGATCTGGAGAATATACACCTTGGTCCACGAGTGTCACGTACGTGTTAAGAGGAGTCACCAACGATTACATGCACGCATGAGCTTAGTGGAATCAGAATCAAAGTGAAGATTAAAGTACATCATTGTATATATAGCCTTCTCCGAGATCATCAAAAAAGATATATGAACATGACACAGCTCGGATGCGAAAGTTATGATCGATGAAGTTTCGCAACCATTTCTTACACCCTAAACTGCGCGCCCTCAAAATTGCCTCGAATGCGAAAGAGCCTGACATGAAATTTGACCTTGTGTATCATCAAGCTGAACAAAATTTGTTTCTGAGTCATCACGATCGGATATACTGTACTAGTATGCAATCTTGATAGGAGAAATTATTACTGCCGCAACCCGAGTTACCCGAGCACACCTTGAGGGGTCCATGCACCGGAGCGAGCACTCCTTAGAAAATTATGTATGTGCTTGTGTAGTTGTGTGAGAGTAAAGTCTATCAAGATCACGTTTGATGAAAAAACAGGTAAACATGTAGGTTCGTCATTTTTTTTACAAGAACAAATTTATTTTGATAGTCAACTTTGAATCGAGAAGTTCATCTGCTTGATATATCAATGAGAATGGAGAGGTGACAACCGATTGAACCAACACCAATTAAACACATTCACGTACTACCTTTTCGCGTTCATACCTTTTTATCTCCCTCACTGTATCTTTTTTCCCCATTTTAGTTTTTTTTTTTTTTTGAGAAAAACGGCCCGCCACTTTATTGAAATTTTATAACAGAAGGTATACAAATATCATCTGGAGGATCACCAAACCAGACGTAGCGACCCAGCTCGCGATAAGCAGATGATCTAGCAAGACCATGTGCTTCAAAGTTAGCACTCCGGTGTTCATGAACAAAACTTGCCGAAGTGAACTCCTGGGCCCCCAGCTTGATTTCCCGAGCCACCGTGCTCAGTTTGCCGAGGTAGTCATCATCCAAGCTGCCCACAGCTTCCACACAATCCGACGCAATCTTGATTTTGGACAGGTAGAGATCTGCCGCCAATGCAAGCGCCTCCCTGCATGCCAGGGTTTCGAGAACAGCTGGATCATCTATACCCTGCATAACGACCGCCGACGCACCCAAAAACAGCCCCTCGTCGTTCCTGCATACTGCCGCTATTGCGCCCACCTTTTCATTCTTTCGGACTGCTGCATCAACATTTATCTTCGCAGTTCCAATAGGTGGTGCAATCCATCTTGCTGCTTGTGCTGGTTGTCTAGGGACCGTGGCCCTAACACGTTTAGGCACCGCAAGCTCCAAATCACGGATAAAAGACTCCACAAACAAGTGTGTGGATAAAGGACTCTGAAAGATCTCTTCATGGATCGCCTTCCTCCTTGCGAACCATATAGCCCATAAAGTTACAAGACTGAGCGTGAGATCTTCATGCTTCAGCGTATGCATCATCGCAAATAACCACTGCTTCGCATCTGGTTCAGTAGTGCGGTCCATATGCTTCGTTACTGAGTCTGGGACAAGAGCCCATACACATCTACTCATCGTGCACTCCAACAGAGAGTGGCGCCAGGAGTCTGGTTGACCACATAGAGAACAGGCACTATCAGTTGCCATGTTACGATGATAACGAACATCACCCGTGGGGATGGATTGCTTGGCCAGCCTCCACAGAAACATTCTGATCTTTGTTGGTACCTTGATCTTCCACAGCGAGGACCAATCCCTCTCCTCCTGTTCAGCGTTAGAACTCGATGCAGTCTCATCCAGCCAAGCGCTGCGACGACGTCTGCATGTGACCAACATGCGATAAGCCGACCTGACCGTAAAAACGCCAGATCGCTCGTAGTTCCAGGACCAGAAATCATCCATATGCCGGGTGCAGATAGGGATAGTCTGGATAATTTCAACATCCATTGGTAGATAGTATTCCTGCAGCCTATTGATTTTCCAGGTTGCAGTAGTTGAGTCTATAAAATCCGACACCCGAATAGGTGGGTCATCTTTGATACACGCCAGCGGGCGCATAGCAAAATCCCTCGGAAGCCAGTTATCATTCCATGCATGTGTTCCCTCTCCAGATCCGATTCTACGAATCAAACCTTGTTTCAAAACCTCTTTTCCTTCCACAATCGCTCGCCAAATTTGCGATGGATGACTTCCAACCGAAGCATCTAGGAAATCAATTTGCGGGAAGTATACAGCTTTTAACACCCTGGCGCTAATCGTTTCAGGATTTTGAAGGATCCTCCAAGCCTGTCTAGCTAGCAAAGCCATATTGAAGAGTTCGATATCTCGAAACCCTAGACCACCCGCATATTTGGGCATAGTCATTGCCTCCCAAGAGACCCAGCAAGTTTTCCTCTTGCCATCCTTGCTACCCCACCAGAAGTTCCTCAACAGCCCGTTGAGATGCTCACATAAACCTTTGGGAAGCTTGAAACATGACATAGAGTATATCGGTATCGCCTGCGCCACCGACTTGATTAGAACTTCTTTCCCTCCCACCGAGAGAAGATTCTCCAGCCAACCCTGAATATGCTTTCAGACTCGGTCGCATAAATATTTGAACGCACCATTCACAGAGCGACCGACATCGGATGGTATCCCCAGGTACTTATCACTAAGCGCCTCATTTGGCACGTTTAGTCTTTCTTTCATCTCATTCCTACGTAGAGTTGCACAAATCGTCGGGCCGAGGTTATTTGTCCCTGGGTCTTTGCACGATGAGCAAGGCCCATGAGCCGACACCAATTAACCACTTGCTCATGGAATCTGATCAAATGATCATTCAGAGAACTTGATTAATAGAGTTGCATGTGGATTAAGTGTGGTGGTTAATAATCTATATATACCTGCGCTGGCGCTCGCTGGCCCATTGAAC
This sequence comes from Poa annua, assembly GCA_026929855.1. NCBI lineage: Eukaryota > Viridiplantae > Streptophyta > Magnoliopsida > Poales > Poaceae > Poa > Poa annua. The sequence goes on from CM049433.1 coordinate 56,768, forward strand.
GTATCGCCGGTTCATCAGTGTTGACTCAGATCACTTGTCATATGCGTCCAACTGATCACACTGAGATGCTGTTTGTGGTAGCACAATTATTTTTTGAGCACAAGGTGGTCGTACCACCGCTCGATTAGATAGAAAGAAATGACCCAGTTTATAAAGAAAATCGGGTCCAAAAACCATACAAGCTGTACAAAAGAACACACAGACGAAGCGACCCGTCGCCCACACGACACAAGCCGGACAAACGCCACAAACACACACCACTCGCTCCGGAGCCGCCGCTCCGGCGTAGCAACCAGATCGATCTCCGCATTCCCCGGAAGCGATCCAGTCATGGTCGACGAACCCCCTGCCCACGCAGTCTCTATCCAGGCTGCCACCAAAGCCACCAAGTTCCGGGGCCGCCGCCCCGGTATAGCAACCAGATCCACCTTCGCATTGCCCGAAGGTGATCCAGTCAGGTCGACGAACCCTCTGCCCACGCAGTCTTCATCCAGGTCGCCACCCAGACCCCCGCTAGACAACGGCTCCACCTCATAGGACCGTCGTAGCGTGGGAGCTCGAGGCCGCCGCCTCGACGTCGACCACCGTCCGGGGCCGCTGCCCCGGAAACCCGCCTCCCTCGACCACGGAGCCGCCCCGCGCATCCACCGCGAATCCATCGCACCGAGATGACCAATGACTCCAAGACAACGCCTCCAACGAGGTAGTGACGCGTCCGTCACCGTTGCCCGCTCCCGACGGAGCTTGGGCTTTCACCCGGAGATCACCGGACCACACTCGTCGGTAAGGGTATCAAAGATCCACGACGATGCAAACAAGAAGGAAACGGCACCCGAAAGGCGTCGCCATCGTCGGCCCGACCGGAGTCGGCGCAAGGCTTTCGCCCGGATTTCGACCCACCCGCAAAGGTCGGAGAGCATCAAGGATGGCATGGAGACACCGTGTTCGACCGCCTAGCTCCACCGCGCTGCACCCCTCCACGCTGCACCGGCCACCATGCCCTCGGGAGAGCCCTCGAACGCACTCCAACCCGCACCACCTCCAGGGGGCAGCAGACCGCCTCCACAGCGCCGCCAGCGCGCCTGCGATCCTCCGGCGCCGCTGGGACGGGTGCCACCGCGCCTGCGCGACGAAGCCCATACCGGCCCGCAGGGTCCAGATCCGGCCCGACCTGCGCCCGCTCTGCTCCCGCACCGCCCGCAGCTCCAGCGCCCAACCACCCTCCCGCGTCTGCTCTGTGCCTGGACGCCTCGCGCCGGCAAGAGCCGCGCCGGCCAGACGCCGTGCTCGCCATCCACGCCGCGCCTGCGTAGAGGGTCCCGAGCCGAAGAAAAAAGGAGAAAATGGCCCCGCCGCCACCATCCTTGGACTCGGCCGGCTTTGCCGTCGCATCCTCCGGCGGGGACAGGGCGGTGGACGGCGGTGGGGGCCCGACGGCGGCGGCGGCTAGGGTTTCCCCCGTGTCGCCAGGCGCGGGCGACGCGGGGGTTGTTGAAGACCTCTTTTTTCGAATTGACACTGGTAGCACAATTATCGCTGCAGTCAATCTGACTAATTGCCAGGCAAATGGAAATGTAAATTTTGCACGCCATCCACGGTGAGCCAAATAAATAATGGGAGCAACAAGGAAACCACCACATAATCGGCTGACATGTCGGCCGCAAATCGAAAATTGCAGATCTCCAGAACCCCAAGCAAAAAAAGAAAAGAAGGAAACGCACTGTTAACGCCAAAAAAAAAGATGCTGCAGTAAAAGTGACATGGTTACACTGAACAAATAACAGTACAAACTCCGATATACTCTATTCTGCTCAATGCATCCTTGTGAAGTACTTGCCGGACGAACTTGAGGAAATGCTATCCACCATGAATTGTTGAATTGGTGGGTGTCATTCATTGGCCAACCGATCAACCGGAATCTCCAATGTGTTATGTTAGCAAAAGATGAGCAATATGTTCATAATAGTATGTGCTGGTTCTCGAAAAATAATAATAGTATGTGCTAAAAAAATCTACAATCTGACTCTGTGCTGCACCTTTTGTTACATGTAGCTCCATTTTGCCTTTGACTAGGTTCCTTGGGACTAATTGATGGATTTGTTACAACACTTGGCCTACCCTCCAAAATTTAGAGATTGGATTTCGGCTATCTTAGCCTCGTCCTCTTCGAGGGTGCTTTTCAATGGCATTGCTGGTGCTCCTATCAAGAATTATTGGAGGGGGGCTTCGGCAAGGCGAGCCCCTCTTCCCTAATTTTTGTGTTGGCTATTGACCCTTTGCACCACATTCTTTGTAAGGCCACCGCCCAAGGACGGATACAAAAGTTCGGGGTAGGACTCCCAAGATTAGAACGTCCTTATATGGTGATGATGCAACTATTTTCATGAAGCCCAAGAAAGAGGACATAATTTTTTTGGGATTCAGCCTTGCTAGACGGAAGAAGACCCAAGGATTTTGCTTCCCTAATATTCGGCTCTCAAAGAAAATAATTCCACGATGCGTCAAGTGCTGGATAATAGTGCATGGGTCTCTCAAATCAATACCCAAGACGATATTTCCTTGGATCACATAAGTCAATTCTTTAATCTTTGGGAAAAAGTAAATGGAGTCCAACTCCAACAAGAGGTCCTCAATAAGATCACTTGGCAGCTTACCAATAATGGGTGCTATTCGTCTAAATCGTCCTACATGATGCAATTCTTGGTACATACCACTTCGATAATGCCCACCTTAGTTTGAAAACCTTGGGGCCCTCCAAAGTGCAAGATCTTTGCTTGGTTGATCATTCAAAACCGGGTATGGACAATGGATACTTGATAGGAGATGGTGGCAAAATTTTAGCCCTTGTAAACTTTGCAATCAAGTGTAATAAATGGCTGCCCATATTATCTTCAAATGCCGCTTCACAACACGCGTGTGGTCCCCTATAAAGACTTGGTTGGGGATACATGATATTATGCCAAATGTGTGGCATTCCATCATCAACGTCAATGATTGGTGGAATGAGGTGATCAACAAGAAGACGCCTTCGAGGAAGGCCAATATGTCATTAGTCATGCTTGTCTCATGGGAAATTTGGAATGAAATTAATGCAAGGTTGTTCTGAAACCACTCGATGACCAAAACATGATTGTCACCAAGATCAAAGATGAGGTAAATATTTGGGGCTTTGCCGAGAAAAAAATCTTTGAGTAACTGTCGTCGCGTCCTCGTCCATCTACAAATTTGCCTACTGTCGTCATGGCGAACAACAGATGCCTACGGGTAGGCTAATTTGTGGGGCCGGATGGACGCTAGAGGATTCGGGGAGGGATAGCGCGAAGGGATCGCACACAGAAGAACACATGAACATAAGGATTTACCCTTCTTCGGGGCTCTCGTGAGGAGATAAAACCCCTACTGCAGCATCTGGCCTATTTGGCGTATTTCTCCTCTCGGCATATGACTTGTACACGATGCTCCATGAGCTGAACCGAGTTACCTCTAAGAGGTTTTGGGGGAGAAAGAGAGGAAAGGGGAGCCGTGCCCGTGGCCGGCCGTCTGTGGCCTCGCTGCCCATGGCCCTCCTTTGGCCTTCCCCCTGGTGCTCCTTATATAGGAGGAGCCCAGGGGACAAGAGATGGCCCACGTGACACTATTCTGGTACGGTAGCTGACATGACTACTGGGGTCTTGTCCGCACTATTCAGTACATCATGCCGTGTACTCTAGTCACATCATCGGCACTGTAGCCATGCCTGGTCACACTCAGGGTTGGCAGAACCCGTGCGGCGCGCGTCCTTGTCTTGTCCGCTTGCGCCTGTCTTCAGAATCATCCGTACCGGTCGGGGAAGTCGGGGGTGCCGCCATGTCGGGGAAGCCGGGAGTGGCGCCATGTCGGGGAAGCCGGGAGTGCCGCCATGTCGGGGAAGCCGGGGTGCCGGGGCGAGGCCGAGGTCGACGATGGCGCGGGCGAGCTGGAGGCGGCTTGGTGGTGTCGACGAGGTGAAGGTCGAGGTTGGAGATAACTCGGACGGCCCGAAGTCCAAAGGCATCGTGCCCCTCTGCTAGCTACCTCGGTCCACCCGAGTTACCCATGAAGTCGGCCCATCCCCCGCCTAGGCTGGCCAGGAGAGCGCTTATGTCGGCCTGAGTAGCATCTCTTTGCCTATCATCTTATCTTTCACCCACTCACACATTTAACTTCTCTTTTCCCTCTAATATAAGCATAATAACACCATAACCTTAGGGTACCGGGCGTTATATCCCCGACACTAGTCCCTGAGGCTGCGGGGGACTCGCAGAGTCGCGCGCAGACTTAGAAAAATATTAACATCATCGTCTTCACATACTCCTCCTTGTACCTGCAAAAATACAATCATATGCCGGTTCCTTAGCCACTCTGGGCGTTTTACCGACATAGATGTCTTCAGCCACTGCTGGTTTGACGTAAGGGTATCTCGGGTGTCTCAGATGCCCGGTAGCCACTCTGGGCACTTACCGACATGGATGTCTCCAGCCACTGCTGGTTTGACATAAAGGTATCTCGGGTGTCTCGGATGTCCGGTAGCCACTCTGGGCACTTACCGACATAGATGTCTCCAGCCACTGCTTGTCGTGGTGGTGAACAGACAGATGCCTACGGGTAGGCTAATTTGTGGGGCCGGATGGACGCTAGAGGATTCGGGGAGGGATAGCGCGCTGAGAAGCACACACAAATGAACACATGGACACGGGGACACGAGGATTTACCCTGCTTCGGGGCTCTCGTGAGGAGATAAAACCCCTACTGCAGCATCTATCCTATTTGGTGTATTTCTTCTCTCCGCATATGCTGTGTACAGGATGCTCCATGAGCTGAACCGAGTTACCGAGTTACCTCTAAGAGGTTTTTGGGGAGAAAGAGAGCAAGGGGCAAAGGGAACCAGCCCGTGCGTGGCTTGGCCGTGGCCGCGGATGTGTGTCTCTCCTCTCTTTTGGCCTTCCCCCTGGTGCTCCTTATATAGGAGGAGCCCAGGGGACAAGAGATGGCCCACGTGACACTATTCCGGCACTGTAGCTGACATGACTACTGGGGTCTTGTCAATACTATTCCCTGCATCATGAGTTGTACTCTAGTCACATCAGGGGATGGGCTTGTCATGTCTTGTCTGTCCTTTGTCCTGTAGCGCTTGGCATGACATCTTCTCCGCATAACCCGGCATGGATATGCCGGATAACTTGGCGACTCCTCTCCTGGGCAACCCGGCATGGATATGCCGGATTCCACCTCTCAACCCGGCGTGGGTATGCCGGATAATCTGCTTCTCCCGAGACCCGGCATGGTTATGCCGGATTACCCTTCATAAACCGTTCTTCCTGCACATAAGAATAACACAATGCATACCGACATAGACATGTCGGGTAAAATATGTCGGTCAGTCGTAAGTCGGTTAGAGTATGTCGGTTAGAATATGTCGGGCTGCATCAATATCGTATCTCGGTTCCTCCTGATCCGGGCATAAGTCGGTCAGCCAATATCTCGGTCAACTCTTGGACATAGCTTTTACCATATCTTTACCCTACCCGGGGGTAGCCCCCCGACACTAGTCCCCGAGGCTGCGGGGGACTCGCAGAGTCGCGCGCAGACTTAGAAGAAATAACAACTCCACCATCTTTACCTACTCCACCGTGTACCTGCAAAAATACAATCATATGCCGGTGTCTTAGCCGCTCTGGGCGTTTTACCGACATAGATGTCTTCGGCCACCGCCGGCTTGACATAAACATACCTCACATGCCGGCTTTTAGCCACTCTGGGCGTATACCGACACGGACGTCTCATGTGCCGGCCTTTAGCCACTCTGGGCGTATACCGACACAGAGTCTCATGTGCCGGCTTTTAGCCACTCTGGGCGTATACCGACACAGACGCCTCCAACCTCTGTTGATTTGACATAAGTGTATCTCGGGTGTCTCGAATGTCCGGTAGCCACTCTGGGCACTTACCGACATGGATGTCTCCAGACTCTGCTGGTTTGACATAAGTGTATCTCGGGTGTCTCGAATGTCCGGTAGCCACTCTGGGCACTTACCGACATGGATGTCTCCAGACTCTGCTGGTTTGACATAAGTGTATCTCGGGTGTCTCGAATGTCCGGTAGCCACTCTGGGCACTTACCGACATGGATGTCTCCAGACTCTGCTGGTTTGACATAAGTGTATCTCGGGTGTCTCGGTATCTCGGCCACTCTGGGCATATCACACATCTCATTTCACAAACCAACATGAACGATGACCGGGGATACATGATGATGCCACGATACTATGGCGAACCGAAATAAACGGCGATCTGGAGATACAGAACGATGCCGTGATACATCGGCAAACCGAAATAAACGGTGATCTGGGGTGATATGCCATTATAACTCGGCAAGCCGATACCAAAGACTATCCGTGATATACACTGAGACAATAATGACTATAAGATGGATCCGAGACAACCGACATAAGCAAGACCTTTGTCATAAATATCCTCTCGGTAAAACCGACATCACCTTTTAATGTTAGTTCAGGCATATATATAACGAATATTCAACAAGAACGATAACTATATCCAGCACATAAAACTAAGTCTAGCACAAGACAGAAATGACGATAAGCTGCGAAGCAAAGAACTATGGTGCCGACTCGGTTTTCACCGAGTCCCCGAGTTACTTTACTGATCTAGAGGTAAAAACAGAATGCACTAGTGAGCCAATCCCCGGGTCAAGACATCTTGCTCCCGGGGGAAACACACAGACAACGTATGTCGAATTACTTTTCAGACCGAGTTCCCGAGTTTACTTCGTGTTTACCATACTTAGTGATTTCTGCTCTTGTCTACCATGCTGGTGTTCGACAGTCGAGTCACAAAATCAGAACCATAGTATACAGTACTCGTAAACCTCTGAGGTAAGGCTTAAAGTTATCCGACATACAGAAAACATAATGAGGGAACCTGGTTAATAAAATAACACATGCCGAATTGCTTTTTATACCGAGTCCCCGAGTTTGTTTTCATGTTTACCACTCTCCACAACCTCTGCTCTTGACTACCATTCTAGGCGTTCGTCAGTCGAGTCACAAGATCATCTCGGATAGCATACATTACTTTAACTTTGAAACAAGGTTGAAAACTATTCGGTATACGGACACCACAGATAACAAGACAGACATATAAACATGGCAGTCCCCGAGCTCCATGTCGGGGTGCCGGCATATAGGCAATATAGAAACAACTGAGATAAAACACACAAGTAAAGGCGGGGCAGTCCCCGAGTTCATCCCAGGGTGCCGACATGCAAATAACTCAGAACTAATAGACATAAACCACATGCATATAGGTAAATTGATTTCCGAGCTGCTCTACCGACTTAGAATGAAAAGCATAACTGACCGGTAAGCCAGTCCCCGGGTCAAGACATCTTGCCCCCGGGGAAAATGTACAGATAACACAACATGCCAGTCCCCGGGTTACGACCTCTCGCTCCCGGGTTAACAACTAAATTAGGCACGAAGGGGCTGTCCCCGAGTTATTCTCAAGACAGGCCAACTGCATGATACAGACGAAGATACTCATGGAGCACTGGTGCGGTCGGGATCGACGGAACCGACATGCCCCGGGCAACTGTCGGGGAGTTACCCGGAATCTGTCGACGGCGAGCGCTGGTGTAGGTCGGAACGGCCTCTGCGTGCGGCAGCAAGTCGGAGCGTGGGGACCATGGTGATGGCGAGTCCCCGAGTTGATGAAGAAGGTCCCGTCCGAAATTAGCCCAGCAAGCGCCACTGATGCCCCACGGTGGGCGCCAACTGTCGTGGTGGTGAACAGACAGATGCCTACGGGTAGGCTAATTTGTGGGGCCGGATGGACGCTAGAGGATTCGGGGAGGGATAGTGCGATGAGAAGCACACACAAATGAACACATGGACACGGGGACACGAGGATTTACCCTGCTTCGGGGCTCTCGTGAGGAGATAAAACCCCTACTGCAGCATCTATCCTATTTGGTGTATTTCTTCTCTCCGCATATGCTGTGTACAGGATGCTCCATGAGCTGAACCGAGTTACCGAGTTACCTCTAAGAGGTTTTTGGGGAGAAAGAGAGCAAGGGGCAAAGGGAACCAGCCCGTGCGTGGCTTGGCCGTGGCCGCGGATGTGTGTCTCTCCTCTCTTTTGGCCTTCCCCCTGGTGCTCCTTATATAGGAGCAGCCCAGGGGACAAGAGATGGCCCACGTGACACTATTCCGGCACTGTAGCTGACATGACTACTGGGGTCTTGTCAATACTATTCCCTGCATCATGAGTTGTACTCTAGTCACATCAGGGGATGGGCTTGTCATGTCTTGTCTGTCCTTTGTCCTGTAGCGCTTGGCATGACATCTTCTCCGCATAACCCGGCATGGATATGCCGGATAACTTGGCGACTCCTCTCCTGGGCAACCCGGCATGGATATGCCGGATTCCACCTCTCAACCCGGCGTGGGTATGCCGGATAATCTGCTTCTCCCGAGACCCGGCATGGTTATGCCGGATTACCCTTCATAAACCGTTCTTCCTGCACATAAGAATAACACAATGCATACCGACATAGACATGTCGGGTAAAATATGTCGGTCAGTCGTAAGTCGGTTAGAGTATGTCGGTTAGAATATGTCGGGCTGCATCAATATCGTATCTCGGTTCCTCCTGATCCGGGCATAAGTCGGTCAGCCAATATCTCGGTCAACTCTTGGACATAGCTTTTACCATATCTTTACCCTACCCGGGGGTAGCCCCCCGACACTGTCGTGGTGGTGAACAGACAGATGCCTACGGGTAGGCTAATTTGTGGGGCCGGATGGACGCTAGAGGATTCGGGGAGGGATAGCGCGCTGAGAAGCACACACAAATGAACACATGGACACGGGGACACGAGGATTTACCCTGCTTCGGGGCTCTCGTGAGGAGATAAAACCCCTACTGCAGCATCTATCCTATTTGGTGTATTTCTTCTCTCCGCATATGCTGTGTACAGGATGCTCCATGAGCTGAACCGAGTTACCGAGTTACCTCTAAGAGGTTTTTGGGGAGAAAGAGAGCAAGGGGCAAAGGGAACCAGCCCGTGCGTGGCTTGGCCGTGGCCGCGGATGTGTGTCTCTCCTCTCTTTTGGCCTTCCCCCTGGTGCTCCTTATATAGGAGGAGCCCAGGGGACAAGAGATGGCCCACGTGACACTATTCCGGCACTGTAGCTGACATGACTACTGGGGTCTTGTCAATACTATTCCCTGCATCATGAGTTGTACTCTAGTCACATCAGGGGATGGGCTTGTCATGTCTTGTCTGTCCTTTGTCCTGTAGCGCTTGGCATGACATCTTCTCCGCATAACCCGGCATGGATATGCCGGATAACTTGGCGACTCCTCTCCTGGGCAACCCGGCATGGATATGCCGGATTCCACCTCTCAACCCGGCGTGGGTATGCCGGATAATCTGCTTCTCCCGAGACCCGGCATGGTTATGCCGGATTACCCTTCATAAACCGTTCTTCCTGCACATAAGAATAACACAATGCATACCGACATAGACATGTCGGGTAAAATATGTCGGTCAGTCGTAAGTCGGTTAGAGTATGTCGGTTAGAATATGTCGGGCTGCATCAATATCGTATCTCGGTTCCTCCTGATCCGGGCATAAGTCGGTCAGCCAATATCTCGGTCAACTCTTGGACATAGCTTTTACCATATCTTTACCCTACCCGGGGGTAGCCCCCCGACACTAGTCCCCGAGGCTGCGGGGGACTCGCAGAGTCGCGCGCAGACTTAGAAGAAATAACAACTCCACCATCTTTACCTACTCCACCGTGTACCTGCAAAAATACAATCATATGCCGGTGTCTTAGCCGCTCTGGGCGTTTTACCGACATAGATGTCTTCGGCCACCGCCGGCTTGACATAAACATACCTCACATGCCGGCTTTTAGCCACTCTGGGCGTATACCGACACGGACGTCTCATGTGCCGGCCTTTAGCCACTCTGGGCGTATACCGACACAGAGTCTCATGTGCCGGCTTTTAGCCACTCTGGGCGTATACCGACACAGACGCCTCCAACCTCTGTTGATTTGACATAAGTGTATCTCGGGTGTCTCGAATGTCCGGTAGCCACTCTGGGCACTTACCGACATGGATGTCTCCAGACTCTGCTGGTTTGACATAAGTGTATCTCGGGTGTCTCGAATGTCCGGTAGCCACTCTGGGCACTTACCGACATGGATGTCTCCAGACTCTGCTGGTTTGACATAAGTGTATCTCGGGTGTCTCGAATGTCCGGTAGCCACTCTGGGCACTTACCGACATGGATGTCTCCAGACTCTGCTGGTTTGACATAAGTGTATCTCGGGTGTCTCGGTATCTCGGCCACTCTGGGCATATCACACATCTCATTTCACAAACCAACATGAACGATGACCGGGGATACATGATGATGCCACGATACTATGGCGAACCGAAATAAACGGCGATCTGGAGATACAGAACGATGCCGTGATACATCGGCAAACCGAAATAAACGGTGATCTGGGGTGATATGCCATTATAACTCGGCAAGCCGATACCAAAGACTATCCGTGATATACACTGAGACAATAATGACTATAAGATGGATCCGAGACAACCGACATAAGCAAGACCTTTGTCATAAATATCCTCTCGGTAAAACCGACATCACCTTTTAATGTTAGTTCAGGCATATATATAACGAATATTCAACAAGAACGATAACTATATCCAGCACATAAAACTAAGTCTAGCACAAGACAGAAATGACGATAAGCTGCGAAGCAAAGAACTATGGTGCCGACTCGGTTTTCACCGAGTCCCCGAGTTACTTTACTGATCTAGAGGTAAAAACAGAATGCACTAGTGAGCCAATCCCCGGGTCAAGACATCTTGCTCCCGGGGGAAACACACAGACAACGTATGTCGAATTACTTTTCAGACCGAGTTCCCGAGTTTACTTCGTGTTTACCATACTTAGTGATTTCTGCTCTTGTCTACCATGCTGGTGTTCGACAGTCGAGTCACAAAATCAGAACCATAGTATACAGTACTCGTAAACCTCTGAGGTAAGGCTTAAAGTTATCCGACATACAGAAAACATAATGAGGGAACCTGGTTAATAAAATAACACATGCCGAATTGCTTTTTATACCGAGTCCCCGAGTTTGTTTTCATGTTTACCACTCTCCACAACCTCTGCTCTTGACTACCATTCTAGGCGTTCGTCAGTCGAGTCACAAGATCATCTCGGATAGCATACATTACTTTAACTTTGAAACAAGGTTGAAAACTATTCGGTATACGGACACCACAGATAACAAGACAGACATATAAACATGGCAGTCCCCGAGCTCCATGTCGGGGTGCCGGCATATAGGCAATATAGAAACAACTGAGATAAAACACACAAGTAAAGGCGGGGCAGTCCCCGAGTTCATCCCAGGGTGCCGACATGCAAATAACTCAGAACTAATAGACATAAACCACATGCATATAGGTAAATTGATTTCCGAGCTGCTCTACCGACTTAGAATGAAAAGCATAACTGACCGGTAAGCCAGTCCCCGGGTCAAGACATCTTGCCCCCGGGGAAAATGTACAGATAACACAACATGGCAGTCCCCGGGTTACGACCTCTCGCTCCCGGGTTAACAACTAAATTAGGCACGAAGGGGCTGTCCCCGAGTTATTCTCAAGACAGGCCAACTGCATGATACAGACGAAGATACTCACGGAGCACTGGTGCGGTCGGGATCGACGGAACCGACATGCCCCGGGCAACTGTCGGGGAGTTACCCGGAATCTGTCGACGGCGAGCGCTGGTGTAGGTCGGAACGGCCTCTGCGTGCGGCAGCAAGTCGGGGCGTGGGGACCATGGTGATGGCGAGTCCCCGAGTTGATGAAGAAGGTCCCGTCCGAAATTAGCCCAGTAAGCGCCACTGATGCCCCACGGTGGGCGCCAACTGTCGTGGTGGTGAACAGACAGATGCCTACGGGTAGGCTAATTTGTGGGGCCGGATGGACGCTAGAGGATTCGGGGAGGGATAGCGCGCTGAGAAGCACACACAAATGAACACATGGACACGGGGACACGAGGATTTACCCTGCTTCGGGGCTCTCGTGAGGAGCTAAAACCCCTACTGCAGCATCTATCCTATTTGGTGTATTTCTTCTCTCCGCATATGCTGTGTACAGGATGCTCCATGAGCTGAACCGAGTTACCGAGTTACCTCTAAGAGGTTTTTGGGGAGAAAGAGAGCAAGGGGCAAAGGGAACCAGCCCGTGCGTGGCTTGGCCGTGGCCGCGGATGTGTGTCTCTCCTCTCTTTTGGCCTTCCCCCTGGTGCTCCTTATATAGGAGGAGCCCAGGGGACAAGAGATGGCCCACGTGACACTATTCCGGCACTGTAGCTGACATGACTACTGGGGTCTTGTCAATACTATTCCCTGCATCATGAGTTGTACTCTAGTCACATCAGGGGATGGGCTTGTCATGTCTTGTCTGTCCTTTGTCCTGTAGCGCTTGGCATGACATCTTCTCCGCATAACCCGGCATGGATATGCCGGATAACTTGGCGACTCCTCTCCTGGGCAACCCGGCATGGATATGCCGGATTCCACCTCTCAACCCGGCGTGGGTATGCCGGATAATCTGCTTCTCCCGAGACCCGGCATGGTTATGCCGGATTACCCTTCATAAACCGTTCTTCCTGCACATAAGAATAACACAATGCATACCGACATAGACATGTCGGGTAAAATATGTCGGTCAGTCGTAAGTCGGTTAGAGTATGTCGGTTAGAATATGTCGGGCTGCATCAATATCGTATCTCGGTTCCTCCTGATCCGGGCATAAGTCGGTCAGCCAATATCTCGGTCAACTCTTCGACATATCTTTTACCATATCTTTACCCTACCCGGGGGTAGCCCCCCGACACTGCTGGTTTGACATAATGGTATCTCGGCCACTCTGGGCATATTACGCATGTTGCCTTTGGCAAACCAACACAAACGATGATCTGAGATATGAAAAGATGCCGTGATACTGTGGCAAACCGAAATAAACGGCGATCTGGGATAGGGAATGATGCCGTGATACTGTGGCGAACCGACATAAACGGTGATCTGGGATATGGAATGATGCCGTGATACAGTGGCGAACCGAAATAAACGGCGATCTGGGATATGGAATGATGCCGTGATACAGTGGCGAACCGACATAAACGGCGATCCGGGATATGGAATGATGCCGTGATACTGTGGCGAACCGACATAAACAACCACCTGGTATGATATGCCATTATAACTCGGCAAGCCGATACCAAAGACTATCTGTGACATATACTGAGACGATAATAACTATAAGATGGATCCGAGATAACCGACATAACCAAGACCATTGACATGAATATCCTCTCGGGAACACCGATATCACCTTTCAATGTTAGCTCAGGCACATATATATTTAACAGGAATAATGACTCTATTTAATTGACCATACAAGGTCTAGCACAAGACAGAAATTACAATGATCCGCGAAGCTATGCACCATAATGCTGACTCGGTTTTCACCGAGTCCCCGAGCCATTTTAGATATCTAGCAGAAGGAACAGAATGCACTGGTGGGCCAATCCCCGGGTCAAGACATCTTGCTCCGGGCAAAGCACACAGACAACATACGCCGAATTACTTTATAGACCGAGTTCCCGAGTATGTTTTCATGTTTACTACACTCCACAACCTCTGCTCTTGACTACCGTTATAGGCGTTCGTCAGTCGAGTCACAAGATTATATCCGATATCATACATTACTTGAACTTTGAAACAGGGTTGAAAGCCTATCCGGCATACAGACGACACAGACAACAACATGCAAAGACGAACAAGGCAGTCCCCGAGACTCACCTCGGGGTGCCGGCATACAAACGATACAGGAATAACCGACATGATACATAAGTATAAAGAAGAGGCAGTCCCCGAGTTCATCCCGGGATGCCGACATATAAACGACGTAGATAGAAGGCATGCATATAAACAACAGGGCAGTCCCCGAGTTCACCTCGGAGTGCCGACATACAAACAACTCGGAATAAACAGGCACAAACCACATGCATACAGATAAATTAACTCCCGAGTTGTTCTACCGACTTAGGATGAAAAGCATAACTGACCGGTGAGCCAGTCCCCGGGTAAGACATCTTGCTCCCGGGGAAAAACATACAGACAACACGACAGGACAGTCCCCGGGTTACGACATTTCGTTCCGGGGTAAACAAATAAGCTAGGCACGAAGGGGCAGTCCCCGAGTAATATTTGAAATTAGCTAACTGCATGCGGTACCGGAAAGAATACTCATGGAGCCTGGCTGGTGTTGCGCGGACCGAACGAATCGACACGATCCGGGCAACTGTCGGGGAGTTAATCGGGATCTATCGAAGACGATCGCCGATACTGGCTGCGCCGGCCTCTGCTTGCGGCGGCGAGTTGGAGTGCGAGGACAATGGTGATGCCGAGTCCCCGCGTTGATGAAGAAGGTCCCGTCCGAATTTAGTCCAGCAAGCGCCACTGTCAGCCCCACGGTGGGCGCCAACTGTCGTCGTGGCGAACAACAGATGCCTACGGGTAGGCTAATTTGTGGGGCCGGATGGACGCTAGAGGATTCGGGGAGGGATAGCGCGAAGGGATCGCACACAGAAGAACACATGAACATAAGGATTTACCCTGATTCGGGGCTCTCGTGAGGAGATAAAACCCCAACTGCAGCATCTAGCCTATTTGGTGTATTTCTCCTCTCGGCATATGACTTGTACACGATGCTCCATGAGCTGAACCGAGTTACCTCTAAGAGGTTTTGGGGGAGAAAGAGAGGAAAGGGGAGCCGTGCCCGTGGCCGGTCGTCTGTGGCCTCGCTGCCCATGGCCCTCCTTTGGCCTTCCCCCTGGTGCTCCTTATATAGGAGGAGAGCCCAGGGGACAAGAGGTGGCACACGTGACACTATTCTGGTACTGTAGCTGACATGACTACTGGGGTCTTGTCCACACTGTTCACTGCATCATGCCGTGTACTCTAGTCACATCATCGGCACTGTAGCCATGCCTGGTCACACTCAGGGCAGGCAGAACCCGTGCGGCGCGCGTCCTTGTCTTGTCCGCTTGCACCTGTCTTCAGAATCATCCGTACCGGTCGGGAAAGTCGGGGGTGCCGCCATGTCGGGGAAGCCGGGAGTGGCGCCATGTCGGGGAAGCCGGGGTGCCGCCATGTCGGGGAAGCCGGGGTGCCGGGGCGAGGCCGAGGTCGACGATGGCGCGGGCGAGCCGGAGGCGGCTTGGTGGTGTCGACGAGGTGAAGGTCGAGGTTGGAGATAACTCGGACGGCCCGAAGTCCAAAGGCATCGTGCCCCTCTGCTGGCTACCTCGGTCCACCCGAGTTACCCGTGAAGTCGGCCCATCCCCCGCCTAGGCTGGCCAGGAGAGCGCTTATGTCGGCCCGAGTAGCATCTCTTTGCCTATCATCTTATCTTTCACCCACTCACACATTTAACTTCTCTTTTCCCTCTAATATAAGCATAATAACACCATAACCTTATGGTACCGGGGGTTACATCCCCGACACCTACTCCTGCTCCTCCTCCGGGCACCATGCTCCATGCGGCGACATCCCACGAGGAGAGAGGAGTTCCCGGAATCCAAAAACAGGGAAGAGTTTCCGGAAGCCTTGGTGGGCGCGGCAAGGCTCCACCGAGCCACGCATAACATGTGAGCGGTCTTTTTCTGGAGAAGCATTTTTTCGTATAGTGATTTTATGGTGGGGCTGTTATAGTCACTAGGATGTACGGTTGCTTTATAGGACGAGAAAATTGGCTCATCGCTAATGCGTGGCTGCCGAGAGGAGACGAGAAGGCTCTTCACACATTGAGCGAAAGTCGAGAAGGCAATTAAGATTACACATGATCAATGTGACATGCATCCTGTATTCCTGTGTGATACTACATAAGAATGCAACCGGTGTCGTTGTTAAAACCGTGTGATATGTATAGCACACGGTTTAAAAAATAAAAGCGTGTGCAAACATTTGGCCCGCGAATACCGTATCAAGTTTTACACATCGATTTAATTTGTAAGGGTAAGCGATAGATGACAATGCAGATGGATCAAGAAGGGTCATAGCGTGTGAAATGGGGCCTTCCCCAGTGAGCTATGGCGCCCACGCGAACCGGAGTTGTGACCAGATTCAGTGCTTACGACAGTCACAATGAAGAGATGTTGCCATTGACGTGTGCGCGCCAGTGTCCGATTTGATCCCAAGAAAAAGAGTCTGCTTGAATGAACGTCCATAAATCTGACATTGTCCTAGAGATCTGTGCCAATGTTAAGCCGGAATAGTCAAAGTCAATGAAACGCCAACGTTAGCAGCAACTTGCGCTCAGAGCAACATGCATGAATTAGATTCCAATCAGCTGGCAGATGTTGTATAAACGCTCATAAGTGGGATTTCACTTGGTGTGTAGCCGAGGCTGGGCAGATCACATCTGCATGCACAAGAAGCTAAAATAAGAGAGCTAACTAGTTGAAGTAAGCACGTTAATTAGGATGGGATCAACACAACAGATCCATCGAGAATACGTACATGGTTATGGCTTTTAATTAAGAGGGATGCGTAAAAAAAATCGATCATTCATAGTACGAAACAGAACAGACGGACCTATATATTTGTCCTCCCAAGAGGCTCCAGTTCACTTCACATGCAAGCGCAGTACGCTCGTACCAAGTTGAACTAGGATGGAGGTGAAGGTGGAGGTGGTGGAGTCGACGCTGGTGGCGCCGAGCGAGGAGACGCCGCGGCTGGGGCTGTGGCTCTCCAACCTCGACCTCGTCGTGCCCAAGTCGCACACGCCGCTTGTCTACTACTACCCGGCGGCTCCCTCGACGGCGAGCGACGACCAGGGCGACTTCTTCTCGCCGGACCGGCTCAAGGCGGCGCTGGCCAGGGCGCTCGTGCTCTTCTACCCTCTGGCCGGGAGGCTTGGCGAGGACGCGACCGGC
This sequence comes from Poa annua, assembly GCA_026929855.1. Taxonomy (NCBI): domain Eukaryota; kingdom Viridiplantae; phylum Streptophyta; class Magnoliopsida; order Poales; family Poaceae; genus Poa; species Poa annua. The sequence goes on from CM049433.1 coordinate 73,845, forward strand.
CGGATGCAGATCGACTGCAACGGCGAGGGCGTGCTCTTCGTCGTCGCCAGGGCGGAGTGCACCGGCGAGGATCTCTTCGGGGACTACAAGCCCTCGCCGGAGATCAGGCGCTTCTTCGTGCCGTCCGGCGACACACCCTGCCTAGCCATGTTTCAGGTAACGTACACGACTCTCATTCATTAAGCTCTATTCCCAGCACTGCAAATAAAATTATGTTTAGTAGTCTAGCTTGTTGTATGTTTTAGGAAAGGATATATAAATATTACTGAAGTTGTATTCCACGAGAATACCGCAAATTGATGTGAGAGGATCTAGGACGAAACAAAACAATTACCATCTGCAAGAAGATAGATAGTGTAGATAAACTTGGTACGGCCTTTGATAGAAAGATCGTTTGGCTACTCTTTTCGAAACCAACAATATATGCCGGTGCGTTTCCGTTAGGTCAATGCTAGCTATATTATATTTCACCGTGCTCGAGCACCCATATAACTTTAGTCTTCAGTTATCCTCAAGCGACTTAAGTTTAAACTGAAATGGATGATGAAAACGTGAATATACTCGATATCGTTCAAAAAATTAATTAAGCTTTTAAATCACAAAATATCACAAGAACTAAACCCTATATTAAACCTTGAATTTAAGTAAAACTAGTGCAACGCCTATTCCGATTCCTCCTCATCGATACTCTCCAATGCTGACATGCTTGGGTAGAAGGTATCATCACCCTTAGTAGCCTCAAACCTCTCTTTTTTCAGCCTTGGTTGTGGCTTGCGAATGCGACCACACTGTCTTCTATGCAGCCTCTACAACTGAAGTAAACAAACGTTATGTTCCTACTCTCAGTGTGTAATTACAAGCAAAGTATTTTTAAATGCTACTACCAAAGTATTCCATGGAAGTATTCAAAAAATAATATGCTTCCAAATACTTTGAGGTATTACTTGGTTATAGCAATGAACTTAGTTTTATATACTTCAATCTTTACGAAACTGCTGTAATTTTGATGTATATAAAATTGAGGTCCGGACCAAAAATGAGATATTGGTTGCCTAGCTAGGCATGCAAATACTACATTATTGAATTTTTTTTTTTGGAAACACTTTCCTGCAAATTAACACAAAATCATTCTTATCGCCGTGCAACCGAACCACTTTTGTGTGAGAGGATAGATATGGAAACTAAAATAAGCTCTTCCTTAACTAACGAGGTTGCGTTAGGAAGCAAATTATTTTTTTATAATATTCCGATGAAACCGTGGTTTCCAAAAATACGATGGCTTTAAATAATTTGAGGTGTTTGTCTTTACCAAGAACTGTAGTTTTGTATACAAATATGGAAAATATGTGAAAAAGAAGGTTGGATCTGTTGTCCATAACTCAAGTATTATTTTTATAGGCATAAAAATAGTGTGGTCTGCGAATACTACTTTACTTTAGAAACACTTCAATGACAAACTGAGCAAATGTTTTATATATTAGCAAGACCGTCTCTTGTACATATTTTTTCTACGACCAATTTTGATACATACATACACATGGAAAATACAGAAGCATGCAGTTCCGCTGATCTGATGAAACGCATTTCTGGTTTGCAACGCAGGTGACCTTCCTCAAGTGCGGCGGCGTGGTGCTGGGAACGGCTCTCCACCACGTGCCCATGGACGGCGTCGGCTCCTTCCACTTCATCCAGACATGGACAGGGCTCGCGCGCGGCCTCACCGTCTCCGACGCGTGCCCATCGCCGCCATCCCACGACCGCACGGCGCTCCGCGCTCGGTCACCGCCGCGCGCCGACGTGGACCACCATGCCTACCTGCCCGGAGACCCGAACCGCGTCCCCTTCGCCACCCGCCTCTACTCCGTCACGCCCAAGCTCCTCGCCGACCTCAAGTCCCGGTGCGCAACCGGAGCGTCCACCTACGGCGCCGTCGCCGCGCACCTCTGGCGCTGCATCTGCGTCGCGCGCGGGCTCGCGCCGGGCGCCGACACGCGCCTCCTCGGGCCGGCCAACGTCCGCCACCGTGTACGGCCGCCGCTCCCGCGCCAGTTCTCCGGCAACGCCATCGTGCGCGCTGTCGCCGCCACGAAGGTGGGCGACGTCCTCGCCGGGAACGTGGCCGACGTGATCAAGAAGGGGGCGGAGCGCGTGGACGACGCCTACGCGCGGTCGGTGATCGACCACCTGGAGATCGAGCGCGACAAGGACGGCCAGGGCCCGCGCGGGCTGATCATGACGGAGTCGGACCTGTGGGTGGTGAGCTGGCTGGGCATGCCCATGTACGACGCCGACTTCGGCTGGGGCCTGCCGCGCTTCGTCTTCCCCGCCGAGCTGCACTTCAGCGGCATGGCGTTCGTGACGCAGCGTGCCGACTGCAGGGACGCCGGCATCACCGTGCTGCTGGCGCTGGAGCCCGAGAATCAGCAACGCTTCGAGGACGTCTTCTACGGGGAGCCCGAGAAACTATCGTTTGCTAGTACCATTTAGGGTTTTGGTTTCAAGATTGTGTATTTGTGGTGTTGTGCGTTGACTATGTGGTTATTATCATCCATGGCTATTTTTGTTCCGAAGTTATGATTATGGTATCGATATTTTCGTCACAAAAATATTTCGGCCATGGTAAAAGGACAAGTTTCACTTAACTAAAACCCATTGAATTTTCAATTAAAAGATTTACTAGTATTTCATATATCTATTATATACTAAAAGCAATATACGGAACTTTAAAGGAGACGTCACGTTAATCCACATAGGTTATAAATATGTGATCCGTTGATTTTTACTGTGATGGTTGAGATTAAAAGATGGATTAGTTACGTACAATAGTAATTGGTACAAACAAGGCAATCACGTCACGTTCCCTAAAAGAAAAAAATCAGGTCACGTGTAAATAACGTTTGCATCGCTCCCTGCAATCGTTACCCATAAATCAATCTACTATTTTCACGTTGCTTTTTTGAAGAAAAAAAAACATTTGCATCGCTTTTAGGAAAGGATTTTTTTAAGACAAGGTGCGCTTCCGGCCGCACGTCTAATTCGACGATCGATTGGTGCTTCCGGCCGCACGTACAATTAGCCGATCCATTAAACATATAATTAGCTGATCGATCAATTAGTAAATATAAATTTGGATTAAATTCGGAGTTAGAAACACAATCGGACGTATACGCGGCCGTATAAGCTAATCGACCAGACATATTTTATCCTATTTTCTAATATTTAATTATTAACTATACATGTTTTGAAGAATAACACGGACTAGCCGATAGTTCCAAAAAAAAGTCAATTCCATTAAGTCAAACAAATGTGTCCGTGCTTAATATTATGAGAAAATATTAGATATAGCTTTATTGGACCTGACCATAAAAAAGGAGTTTACCGAACTGAGTAGGTTACTTAATCTTTTATATGTTACTTCTTCAATTTATTAACTGTCGGACAGGCCACCACGCTAATTGCTATGTAAATAACTCCAATGGAACATCAACATGCCCATACACAATTTTAGAGAAACAAGCAGACCTAAAACGGTTGTATAACATGTCAAATTAGGCGGGACCCGAGAATAAAAAGGAGTTGGCCGAACTGAGTATGTTTTACTTAACCTTTAATATGATACTTCTTTAAATTAATTAATGTCCGACAGGCCACAAAGCTAATTGGAATGTGCGTATAATATATCATGTCCTTTATCCATCACGTAAATAATTCCAGCCCACATGATGGAACAGAAAAAGTGCCCACCCGCAATTCTAGGAACAAAGGAAACAAGCACACAACTAAAACGGTTGTCTAGCGTGTAGAATTGGGCACGAAAAGCAAGTAAAAATTCAAAATACAAACATATGGTTACTAATTGCACATGTTTGAGTAATATGAGAAGTTTCATCACAATTGGAAAATGTTCTACATGGCCACTTATACATACGAGATTGGCAACCAAACGATTATAGACATGAAGAGCAAACAAATATTGCCCTATTTTTTTGAACGACGTTCAACACGGGTAACCGATTCTTGCAGGCCCAAATACATCAACCAAAATTTTGGATGAAATTCAAGTAAATTTATAAAATCATATATTATAGAACTTTGGAGATCAATGCCAAGATATTTTTATATCATATTATACAGTTATTTTGTGTGGAAAACATGAAGTAATACCAAAATATACATGCACTCACACATACATCCATATACATATCCTCACACAACATCGGCAGACGGCTAGAGAAACGCAAAATTTAGATTTACATTTCTTGCCTCTACCCATGAAATAATAACCCACCATGATGAAGCACACAAATAAGAAAACACACAAGCTATCCAGTGTGGTCCATGTTAGACCTATTTTCTTACAAGATTTAGTGGAAACATTTATGGTTATCTCTACCCAAGATTTAAGTTTTATTAGAAACAATCTATGTGAACTTGCTAAAAATTGATATCTCTACTCCGATTTGTGGCTTTAAATAAACAAATATGCACATAATGAATAATATAACGGTTACTCATTAATGATCAAAATATCTAGAGTACAATAGCTGCATAAATGTATTCACAGGCACAATAATATCGAAAAAGCGTATACATATATGTTATATTAATTAAAAAACTTAAAAACATTTGACCTTCGATATAGCCAAAACCTCTTTACTTTTATAGAACATAATCAATAGATCTTCATTTCTCTAAAGATCAAAACCAAATACAAATAATCAAAATCATAACAAACATAGCACATCAGGTAGAGTATCAAATTTCTACTTAACAAAAATCACACCAGATATATCTTTAGAAATGTATTTACATATGTAACAACCAACAGATCTTCGTAGTTGTACCTACGAGTATGACGTGCATGAATTCACCAAACTGAAAACTAAAAAGATCATGACCACTAGATTTTATAAGTGTATCGGAACATACAATTATCAACAAATTGTTGTATGGTGGATCCTAATTATTTGATAGACACAAAAAACATATACATGGTGCGCCTTATTTAAAAATGTAACTCTTGAAGTGGCATAATAGGATGACACATGACAATTTGATCTTAATATTCTTAATTATTTTTTAATAAGTATCAAATGATTTGAGTTTGTACTATAATTGTTAGGTCGATGTTACATGGTAGCACATACCTATGTATGTGAGAGATACAAACAGAGGGGAGGGCGGAAGAGACATAAAGAGCCCAGATATGCCTGAATATGAAGACTACATGATTGTTAATTAGGAGTGTGCATGGACAAAACAAAATATCACTACATAAATATGAGGACCAAGAAACATGGTTGCTATTATAAATCTGTGATGATAGAGATCTACCAAGAGTTATTTACACTTTTTGATGTTTAGTTGGTCTAACTATTTACAAGGACAAATTGCTAAATTAAATAAATTAGTTTGTGTTCTCTGTGTCATCTTTCCACTTTTGAGGTTCACCTACAATTATTAAGTGGACTAAAATATATAAAAAATGTGTAACACTATAGTTAATGCCAATGACTAAAATCCTACCACAATGATTAAAGATTACATCAAAAGTAACAACCTACGCACGGTGTTAAGTTTAATTATGCAAATTGATTCAACATTGAATAAAACAACAACAAAAATCAATGATTTATTACTAATAATTTGTCCTCAGATTTAAATGCATTTCATAAATGTGATATTTTGTTTAGCATAACATTTCAATGGCTATAGTTTCCTGTCAATTCAATACAAATATAAAGAGTTGCCCTCGCATTTGCGAGGGCCACCATGCTAGTTATATTAAATAACAGTAAACTATTTCAATGTTCATACCCGAGGTTCACGCAAAGTTTATATATTTTCTGAGACCCGTAAAGATAATTATTGCACATAAGACCTCAAATATTGAACCCTATATAAACTACGATAATATGAAAAGAAATAGGTGTAAAGTACACGAAAAAATACATGTGTGAAATCATATTCTATGGAGGACTGAATATTTCCATTATTTATAGATGTAGTTTAATAACTAAAAAGAAAACAAATAATATAAGGCGGACCCAAATCGTCAAAGCCTTCATGCATGTTTCTTTGTCGTCATCCTTTCCACCACAACACTGCTGAGATTTCCGTAGATAGAACTGTCTAAGTTGTGTTGAGCAACCCTGCCAAAGGAAGGAATTGACGACTAGGGCCATGAATCACTTGGAATCGTCCTCAGCTTCATCCATGGACATCGTTGTCCCCTATCGATTCCGACACACCGTTCAACCTCCTGGTGTTCAAATGAACATATTAATATTTTCCATATGTCATATCTTGATTTAGTTAGAGCTATCAATTATCGTGTTGTACACAAATGTAGGTGTGGTCGTCAATATTGCTTGGGTGACCATTTGGTACTTCCACTGCCACTATAAGATTCGCCGGTAATGTTACATCAAGTAATCGAGTACAGAGTGTTGTCATTCACCAGAATCGTCATCGATGGACGTGTGTCGTAAACCCGTAATGTTGACATCAACATGACGTCCAAACGCTGATTCAGCTCGTCCTACAGATTCGTCTGTGCGTAACAGGTGGCTACTGTGGCGGCTTTTGCATTGAAGATCTCTCTACGGATCGGAGCAGACGACTTAGTTCCACTGTGTCAGTGCTCATTCTCTCCTTCGAAGATGCGACAACGGCAAAACACGTGATTCATTTTGAAAACTTTGGCTGCGAGACATTAGCATGAAGATGGTTGCGGTGCCTCCTTGAACGGGTAGGTCTGATTACGAAGTACATCCACTTTCTATCAAAGTTGAGACACTTATTTTACATGTCTACATACATCCACTTTCTATCAAAGTTGAGACACTTATTTTGGGACGGAGGGAGTACTTCAAAGAATATTAATTATTCATTAGAATGCACCTAGTTGTTTTTTTAGAAGGGAAAATCCCAGCTTCTGCATCGAGTGATGCACACATATGTTTATTAATAGTTGTTTTGGGTATCAAACATCACATAAGGTTGAGACATGTACCAATCAGAGGAAAAACAACATAACTCAACTACTGAAGTCGTTGCCAGGTATTTCGGGAAAAAACTCGTGTGCCACCAACAGGAGCCGCGCACATCAAGTAGCCATAAGTTCGCGCTGGTCCTAAGGAAGAAGGGTAGCCCATAGTTGAATCCAGTATGCCACCATATTGATAACCTCGTAGACATGAGTGAAGCACATTAATATCTTCCGGCCAAAGCGTGGGACGGTACTCTCTATTGTTGATGGATATATGCATTTTTTATAAAGGGTTATTAATTAAAACTTTAAGCATTGACCCGCAATTTAAAGCACTAGACGAGTTATAGTGATGAAGTATAACACCAATGGCAATGACGGACGCGAAAGCCTATGGAGGACCAATCCGGCGATCAAGCGACCATTCATATATGTCGGATAAAAAGATCCCTCGCCACCTCTTTCAACCGTGCACATGCCTCCGTAAAGAGGCCTTGATGCCCCGTCCGTTGTAATGTGGACCTCGAACGGAAGATACTTGTGCACTGGTAGACTATCTGCAAGCGATAAAAATGTTTATACCTTGTCATTTCTACGCAGGCAAAGCGACCATATTACGACTATCGCTCCCACCCTAATAACATTTCTGAACTTCTTATATATCTATCCATGCAGGCAATTGCCAAATACATTTGCAACGGACTTGGGTGGATATAAGCTAGATGTTGATGGATATATGCCCACATTACTTTGTTAGTTGTATAGTCGATCGTGACTGAAAAAAGAACCCGTGAGCTAGAAATTTCTGATCCCTGTACTTTTGGCTGACGAAGCAGTTGTTGTTTGAACAAAGCTCTCTAAACATTCAGTAATGCATGCAGTTGAAAAAGATATCCAGCAAATTATCTTTTACTGAAGAAGAACCTACACGTTAACCAAATGGCGTGGGCCGTAGATCGATGCAGTTGTTTGTTCTGCAGATGTCAGACCAAATGGTCGCCATCTCAGTGTAGTGTTTCAGAGAGTCTAATGTGTATGAGATCTCGGCGCGTTATATGGTCAAGTAATCGATCAACTGAAGATCACTGGTGTTTCAGTTTTGTTTAATTTGTACGATTTCTTGGATCTTGGCCATGGAATCAATCTCAGTGAGATAGTAGCCAACTTGACTGACACAATATTCGATCTCGCTAGTTATGTGTGATCAATATATTACTTGTCTCGATCAGTGAAGGTAACACTGACTCATTGGCCATTCGGAGTTATATTATGTTGGTACAAGATCTGAGATGCGCGAACCTTTTTTTTCTCTTCTCAAGAATCACACTGTAGGGGTGTGGAAGGAACTTAAACTAGCCCTCACAAGTCACACAACGACACTTGGTTTTCAGCCAAAAATTACTAGTCTCTCCATCGCAGTTCATACTGAGGGCAGTAATAAGTACTCCCTCCGTATCAAAATGTAACATGTTGTGACCACTTTTGATCATTATGTCAACATCTTACTCAACCCCTGGATCTGTTTCATGAACTGTCATATATTCACCCTAGCGTAGTACCAGCACATGGTATAGGTGGTGAGCAACCAAAAACCAAAATCAATATATTCACCCCTAGCGGTAAAAGATGTGGATGTGTACTGTACATATATAGACCGGGCTTTCGTCGGACCCCATTTCAAAACTTGTATATATCATGTCTTATCTTACTTATAGACAAACCAGCGTCCCCGACGACTAAGCAAGCGCATGCAGTAACCACAACACAACCTGCAGGCTTCCTTCCGCCCAGCCGTAAGAAAAGAAAGGAGATATGGGCTCTTACAACAACGTCGTCGTTAACGGCAGCAACAGCAAGTTGCGTGTCCTGCTCATCCCGTTCTACGCAACCAGCCACATCCAGCCCTTCACCGAGCTCGCCATTCGCCTCGCAGCTGCTAACCATGCCGTCGAGGCCACCGTCGGGGTCACGCCGGCGAACGTCCCCATCGTCGAGTCCTTGCTCAAGGGCCGTGGGCAGCATAATACTGTGAAGATCGCGACCTACCCGTTCCCGGCGGTGGACGGCCTCCCTGAGGGCGTCGAGAACCTCGGGCAGGCCGCCACGCCGGAGGAGTCGTTGCGCATCCGCGTGGCCTCCATAAGCGAGGCCGTGATGCGGCCGGGGCATGAGTCGCTCATCCGAGCTCACTCCCCGGACGCGATCGTCACCGACATCATCTTCGTCTGGAACGGCCGCATCGCCGGCGAGCTCGGCGTGCCAAGCGTCACGTTCAGTGTCATTGGCGCCTTCTCGCACCTGTCCATGCGTCACCTCAAGGACGACATTGCGGTGGAGGAGGACGACGACGCCGTGACCGTGACGGTCCCTCGGTTTCCCGACCCCCGCATACGGATCCCCAAGACGGAGCTGCCCGACTTCTTGAGGAGGAAGCAGTACTCGTTCAGCAACTCGTTTGATGCGCATCAAGCAAACGGCTTCGGCCTCGCCATGAACACATCATCCGAGCTGGAGAAACACTACTGTGAGATCTACGCCCGTGAAGGCTACGTGAAGCGCGCATACTTCCTAGGGCCCGTGGCGCCGCTGCGATCGCCGTCGTCACCATCACATGCAGCCGGCGAGTGCGTGTTCATGGACTGGCTCGACTCGAGGCCAAAGCATTCGGTGGTGTACTTGTCCTTCGGCAGCCTCGCCCAGCTCAAGGATGCTCAGCTGGACGAGCTTGCTCTTGGGCTGGAAAGCTCCGGAAAGTCGTTCCTGTGGGTGGTGAGGGGGAAGGATGAGTGGCGTCCGCCGGCGGGGTGGGAGGAGCGCGTCCAGGAGAGGGGGCTCATCATCAGGACCTGGGCTCCTCAGACGGCCATACTGGGGCACCCGTCGCTGGGTGCATTTGTGACGCAGTGTGGGTGGAACTCGGTGATGGAGGCCATCGCGGCCGGCGTGCCGGTGCTCACATGGCCCATGGTCTACGAGCAGTTCATCACCGAGAGGCTTGTCACGGATGTCCTCGGAGTCGGCGAGCGGCTCTGGCCGGACGGCGCCGGCCTGCGGAGCGGGACGTATGAGGAGCACGAGGTGATTCCCGGCAAGGACGTGGCACGGGCGCTGACCAGGTTCCTGAGTCCCGGAGGTGCGGGGGACATGGCGAGGAGCAAGGTGGTAGACCTCGCCGCAAAGTTACACGCAACCGTGGAAGAAGGAGGGTCCTCGCACCGTGACTTACATCGTCTGGTGGATGATCTCATGGCAGCAAAGAAGCAGTCGGCCTAGCAAGCATGGAAATCCGCACGTCGCATCCATCCATCACTTAATTTCTCGCTTTGAGCTAGCTATTCCGTTTTCATCCTTAATTTCCTGCACGCACGTATTGCGATATTTCCTCTCATTGTGTTTGCTTATGTGTAACGAAATAAAGTGCGCGTTGAGGTGTTTCCTTATTTGATACACTAGCAAGGTGGCCCTCGCAAATGCGAGGGCGTCATCTTTAGCGTATTGAATAAATTTTTGTTTTTTTGGGTTTAAAAATACTAAACGTATGAAAACTTTAATTATATGGGTATATGGACATCGAAACCGTGATGATATGTAAAGTAATATATGTGAAAAATAGTTAGAACCAATTTTAATTTCTAACTGGATATTTGTGGGTTTTTTTTTAAATGGCATGCATGCACGGTTTTATAACGTAGATAGTGTTATTTTCATCTATTTTCACTCATTTCATATTGTTCCTTACTCTTAAATCTAGCGGATATACAGTTCTATGCACATATAATTATCATGTATTGTCATAGAACTATTTTCAAATTTTAAATTAGTCAACATGTTTATTCCATGTGCTTTAATCTCTACTATTTCCACGGCACAAATCCTGCCCAACTTGTCATCAACACTCCTTGGTAACCGTCATCAGTATGCCCCAATACACAAGGTCAAATATTTGACAGCTTAAACCAAATATGGAATAAAAATAATAATAGCAATGTATGTCCACTGAAATCTAAATGATTTAAGTTATAGCCAAAAAAGTGTTTAATATTTTCAAAAATAGGACATGCAAAGAGAATTTTAATCATGGTTTCCATGTGATCAATAAAGAACCATTCTAAAGACCTATGACAATGCAAATAAGATTCTCGGTGAAAAAAAAATCATATGATCAAACATTCTCCAAAATTGGTATTTCATATTTTTAATTTAGTACTCAGTGTAGCCCAATATCCAAATGACCACACACAAATTTGTTCTGCTGCCAACGTTTTATACACTCTCTTATACACATCGCATGGCAATCCATATTTATGTGCGGACACTTATTGCACAATATCATGCATGTCTCTATGCAGATAATTTATATATAGTATTTTCTTCTTCTCAATCTACCACATTTTTATAGTGATCAAGAACTCTACCAGTGTGCATTGATACTCATCTATGTTCTACTTCGGCATATCATCATATGTACTTCTCCAATAGTGAAACTCATCCTTTTTATATCTAAGCAATCTATGTAGCGTTATTACAACACAACAATATGCATTGGAATCAAATTGTGAAAAACAACCAAGCGGTCAGATGGTTACCCGGGTGTTTACTTCCAATTCACCGGAGGTCAAATTACGTGGTTAGCTTCCTATACACCTCACCGAGACCTATTAAGCTTTTGGTGGAATAAGTGTTGTGAATCAGCTGTTCAACATGTGTTTTCTAACTATATGTGTAGTGGTAGGCATATACATTGCATTTGGTTGGAAAAAATCAATTGTTTATTTTAACTATCAATTGTGTTAGGTGCAACATCAATTTATCTATACTCAACAATTTTTATGAGTGCTTTGTTTCATGAAACTACAACACTTTCATTGAGTTTTTTTATGCGGACATTGATTATAGTTCTTAACTCAAGTCGAGTATTTTATTCATGTGTTCCATATGTTATGCAGTACCGGGTGTTATAATTTTGGAGTAATAAGTCGTCATTTTTCAAGAAAAAAATATGAGTATGATATTCAAAATTTTACATTGCACTACTCTTCCGACAATGTACATGCTGCAACGAAATCCTTCATTGGCCGTAGAATCACGCAAACTATTTTTCTTGTGTCTTCAGCTCGTGCAAAGCTATGTTCAGTGGAGTGTGCTTCATTGGTCGATATGTTTTTGGCCAATCGGGTTAATGTTTTTGAGCTGGTCGCTAGGATTAATAATTCTTGGAGGCGAATCCCATACACACATGCATGTTTGTCTCATGCCTTAAATGAATTTTCATCTATTACCATTGATTATCCGGTAACCTGATTTTTTTTCTTTCAGTTTTGCTTTTCCTTGTGTCACGGACTTTGGGAATGATTTTTTTAGGCGTCACAATTTGTAATTGTTGCCGCAGTCGACAAAACAAAATTTTGTTACCAAACATATTTAAATGAACATATTATATTTTATTTTCATGGGAGCGGCATATTAGTGGCATGGATACTGAGTAAGCAGTACCCACGTAGTTAATTAGCAAATGTCAACATGGTCAAACTTGATGGAAGAAGCACACGGTTAAAAAAAAAATTAATTGCTTGGACCAAAGCAGAAATAAATAGTTTTCAATCAGATTTGAATGTTGTCTGTGCTACGACCCATAGCATACTAAATGGAGGCATGATAGTGTTGTGTTAGAGGTTAAAAAACACGGTGTTCAACAATCTAAGTTGGGTGGCTGCCAGCGAGCGAGGCGCTTAGTTACATATATGAGTGTGCATTGAGTTTTTTAAAAAAATCTATGAGATCTAATTTGTGTACGTGTCATATTTACACATTCACTTATTTTAATATATATAGTCAATATTGAAATATATAAATAACATAAATCTGTGAATGGAAGGAGTATATTGATATTCGATCTAACTATCAAAAGATATTTTTTTGCGTTGTTCTAATGTCCTTAATTTAATCTACTTTTTTAAAAGAATTAGTTAATCTATTAGTTACGTACTTAGCATGTTTTTGTTTTTTCAAACGTATGCGCCTGTGGCAACAGCCGGCCGGCCGGTTCGCGTACGTTGTTTTCTTTTTCTTTTTCAACATCGCCTGACGCTGTGTGGGTACGTGACTTGATTTTTTCCCCCCTAATACAGCCTGGTTACGTGACCCGACCTTGAAAAACAATTATACTGTACGTAAGGCTAACTAACTTGTGGGTCGTGTCAAACGGACTTATATAGTTACGTTACTAATATTCTATAGTTAAATCGTAACCATAGATTTTAGATCTAACTGTCAAAATTAATTTAGATGATGTGGATTAACCTGGTGCATCGAAAAACTAACTTATTTTACTTTTAGTATATAATAGATACTCCCGCACTGTTCTAGTTTGTAGGGTTTAGGCCCCGTTTGGAACAAAGGAAAACGGCAGGAATTATGAAGGATGGGAATTTTACATGAAAATTTTATAGGGTATCGTTTGGAACAAAGGAATAGAAAACTTGGATTTCGTTGAAATTCCTATGGGATAGGCTATCCCATAGGAATTTTACAGGAAAACTAACATGAGGTCTCACCTCATGTTTTCATCTTTTTATGTCTACAATTTCTGGGTTTTTTTCTGCGTGAGATCCAAAAGACACATTAGAAATTTTTCAGTCGTTTTGATTCCTGTAGAAATTCAGGAAACATGATACCTAAATTCCCGCGTTTTCCCTATTACTACGTTTTTACTTACTGTGTTCCAAATGAGACCTTAATTTGTAAATCTCTTAACCCAAGGTGTGCTATTTGACTGGAGGTAAGATGTTACATGCATTGGTGTTAGAGACAACCGACCACTAATTGAAAGACAATTAATACTTGCGCCTAAGAGGTGTGGGGTGTTTTGGGGACAAATTGTTTTTTCAGATTATGCCCTACAAACTAAGACGGAGGGAGTACTACGCCTTGGACATGTGCATGCAATTAATGTTTGTCGAGTCAAGTGACTAGCATAAAACTCACGCAACTATGTGAGCACGGGCTCTAAGCCTCTGACCACCGTGGCGGCTCTCTTACCCAAACAAACAGAGGTGCCTCCTGTCGTGTCCTTGCGGCGAGGAAGCGGCCCTAGGGCGGTGAACGGTCAGGGCAGCGAGAGGTGGTGCAATGTATGGCGTTCGAGCGGCGCTCTAGTAGCTGCCCCCGGTCGGTCCTAAGAGAATCACCACTGGCGCCTCTCATAGCCCTAAAACAGTCCATACGAGAAAAATGCTCCCCACCATTCGTTCAGCCAGCCCGAAAAAAGGTCGGGCATCCCGTCACGGTCTACGCCGCCACAAGTCTGGACATATTCGGCACAAAGCTTCAGACAGTCGGGACCGCCTTGTTATCCACACACTACTCACATTGGTTTAAATGGCACTATTGCGAATTCACTGCGAGCCATGTCACCAAGGATTTCCTTCGGATGTGTCTCTCACTTGAAATGTTTGTGGGACTCTAGGTGTTACAAGAAACATAAAGTTGTTCTTAATTGGTATTGTCTTCATAATAGGCTAAACACAAGCGAGATGTTGGAGAGAAAGATTTGTTTCTCCCAAATTACAAATGCATTATGTGTGTAGCAAAAACAGCCAGAATCCTTCAGACACTTCACTTTTCTTCCATTACGCATTTGCAGTTTGGCCGGTGTAGGTCAGATTCATTCCGAAGCTCAGTTCTTATTATTTAGGTCTGATTTTTACCGGTCGAACCTGAAGTTTAAGAAGTGCTGGACCGTGTTATGCCATGAAGAAGAAACTGCATAACTTTGAATCCTGAGCACACAACCTTGTATATTGATTCCTTAGTTGAAGCATAGGGCTTTTATTAGTTTTATTAAAAAAATATTGACAGAGTTTACAGTTTTTTCTAGAGTAAAGGGGGTCTTCCCCTGTTCCAATTTATTAAACTGAACGCAATTTTCAAGCTACAAAACTCAGAGGAGACTGAAGTAGCAGCTTAGAACAGAAAAGTAAAACAAGTGGCAATTTTACGGTTTAAGGATCACAAAGGGCTGAGACTTGTATTACCCACCAAAAAACGCGAAATAACATGAAGCACGTATGCATCAGCGCATGCTATGTTACAAAAGATAGCACGAATACGATGAAGAGCGGAAAGATCAAACCAACGGGGACACGAGATTTAACGTGGAAACCCTCTCCAAACAAAGGAGAAGAAAAAACCACGGGCGCCAGCCAGCAATACTTCACTATATCGGGGTGAGGTTACAAACGCCGTGGGTTTACAATGTATGGCTTACCCCAACCGGCGGCTTACAAGATGTATTTATAGTGGGCAAAACCCTAATTCGGTTGCGATCCGACTCGGACACGATCCGTACCGTACCGCGGGGGCTGCCGCTCTCGCACCCCCGCGAGCGCAGGTTAGCCTGGTGGGCTAACTTACTCGCTGCGCTACGGCCCAAGCCTCCGGCGACGGGCCTCCGCTTCGCTCCGAAGTTAGCCGCTCACTCCATATCGTCATATGAATTTGGATCACCATAAAACAACATGCTATCCTACTAGCACATCGTCAACCGAACTGGTTGAAGAACCCCCTTTGTAATTTTTTTATATCTAGTTGATAAAACAGCATAGGAGATTCTTGTTGTTTCTCAAAGAAAAGAAGGATTACGTATTGTTGATATTCACAGATGCAAGATGAAGTTAAAGAAAAGTTCTATTCACCGCCGAGGTACATGTTGCCGGGTGTTCTTTGCCGTGTGCCGCACTCGGCGAATCTCTTTGCCGAGTTGAAATACGGTGTCGCCGAGTATTTTCACCACCCGGCGGCGACGTATTTTCCAGTAGTGAGAAGAATAAACTTCATATATATATATGAATCGTGGGTGCACAACCATGGATATAGATTCCTTAATTTCTTCCTCTCATTTGTATTTTTATGTAAAACCGATAAACTATCTCAGCAGAGACTTGTTGTTCTCACAAAAAAAGAGAAGCAGTATTTCGTGTAATGATAGTTATCGAGCTAACCGCGTTGACCTGGACACCATGTGCACACACTGGAGATTCGAGTGTTCCAGCAAGGCGTCCATCAAGCATTAGGTACGTAGTTACCATTTGGTATTAAAAAGAAGAAGTTTGTCTATTGGTCGAGCTAGCACACTGCGTCCACTTGTATATTATCCATGTGCACAGACACTAGAGATCCGAGCGTCCCATGCATCAATCCAGCTCCAGCAACGCGTCCCATGCATCGTTTGGTGTTGACACTGGTACTATTAGCAAGTTGCATATATATTGTAGTATAACTAGTCTGATCGAGCCTGGAACACGAGGTTAACAAGTGGCTCCATCTTTAATTTAACAGGCAGTCATTGGCGAGCGTCTATATATCCTGCCAATATATGCCGTTGGAGCAGCAACCAGTTCATCTAGCTAGCTAGCTATACGATCAATTCAATTCATTTCTCGTAGCTAGCTAGCCAGCTACAAGTCTAGCTAGAACCATGAAGCTGGTGGTGTTCATCCTCCTCCTCCTCGCGGCCGTGGAAGCCGCCGTCTCGTCCCACCAACAGCGCTACGAATCCATATTCAGCTTCGGCGCCTCCTTCGCCGACACCGGAAACGGCAACATCGTCTCCACCGTAACCAAGGTCCCGAACCCCTCCGCGCTCCCGCCATACGGCGAGACGTTCTTCGGCCACCCCACAGGCCGCAGATGTGACGGCCGCCTCATCATCGACTTCGTCGGTACGTACTGTACCTAGCTAGCAATTCTTCCAACTTGATCGATAGTTAGTACTGGTAAGCTGCTGATCTGTAGAGAATTAATTAATGTTGCAGCGGAGAAGCTCGGGCTGCCGCTTCTCCCACCGTCCCTGTCGCCCAATGGGAGTTTCAGCCAAGGCGCCAACTTCGCCGTCTTGGGCTCCACCGCTCTCGACGCCAGTTTCTATAGAGATATGCCTGTCCCACCTCCGAATACCTCCATGGCCGTGCAGCTGGGGTGGTTCCGGTCTCTAAAGTCTTCGCTTTGTAGCCCTGCCAAAGGTAGCCAACATATATAGAGGATGTATATATATATATATTATCTTCCTAAAAAATAGAGCAATATATACATTCTTGTGGGGGTGGGGCCGGACAATACACTTACACTACCATGAATTCCAGTGTGCCCGCCAGGCTTCTTCAACAGGTCACTCTTTTTCATGGGAGAATTTGGCTTGAACGACTATGAATCTGCACTTCTGGGAAAGACTCTGCCACAAGTTAGACTCATTGTCCCCGACGTAGTCAGCACCATTGCTGAGGCCGTTGAGGTAACTAATCATGCATGCCGGCCCAATCTGCTTCGTTGTCTCCATCGAATTGTCCACAGCCAAGTCATGACTACAACTTAATAATTTTAAAAACTAGCTAGTCTCATGCATGTGATGTGTGAATTTGTATGAGAACAGGGGTTGATCCAGCAGGGGGCGATGACCGTGGTCGTACCCGGCGTCCCGCCGATTGGTTGCTTCCCACCGCTTTTGGAGATGCGTCCTAGTGCCGTCCATGATCCTCGCACCGGGTGCCTGGAAGAGTTCAACGAGCTTGCCGTGCATCACAACTCCCTGCTGCAAGAGACTCTGGAGAAAATCCAGACAAATCACCTGAATATCATGGTCGTCTATGCTGATTTCTTCACTCCGGTCATCAATATTGTAGAGTCTCCTACCCAATTTGGTTAGTGGAGTTTATTCTCCTTTCTAATTCTACACATATGTGCTTAATTACCTGCTGTTACGGCCAGATGACAAATATTATTGGCTTGAAAATATTGTAGGGTTTACCCAAGACATTCTGAGCTCTTGCTGCGGTGGAGGTGGGAAGTACAACTTCAACATGACGGCCACTTGTGGCATGGCCGGCGCAACGATCTGCAAGCATCCCAACAGGTATTTGTTTTGGGACGACCACTTCACGGAGGCGACTAACCACCACATTGCCAAGGGCTGGCTAAACAAATTGAGGATGCAGAGTCACTTGATGGGGGCGACCTACCCCTACACTGCTACCTCTGCCAAACACTCTGTGTAACCTACGGGGGAGACACTAGTTATTTAAAATACAGGATGTTCATTCTTTAAAAAAAAGGATATCATGAAAATTGGATCAATTATTCTTGCATATATTTGCAACGTTCTATTAGCTACTAGACGAGCTTGGAAACATCTCTTGCTCTCAAGCTCAGGATTAGTACAATGATAGTATCAAATGTCGGGTATACCTCGACTATGGATTGCCCTAATTAATCGATTGCAGGCGCCATCATCGGAAGTGTGTCAGAGTAGACTGCTAAATGTGGTTAAAGGAGATATTGAGATGAAAGATACTGAGTACGGCATATTTCCAAATGTTTTTTATTTATGTCAGCCTATATGGTCGATTCATAGTGCACATGACGGTGTCCACAAAAGTGCCAAAATCTACGTGTTTTCCTCTAATCAGTTCACCAGAGCTATCTCCAGGCTGATAGAGAACATGTCACATGCTTCTGCTACATGAACTTCCATATTAACTTTGACTACATGAAGTGGCTAGCCAATATGATTTTAGTTCTAAAATTACACAATTCCTGTACAATTCAGAATGTATGCAATTTGGCACAGTTAGATCTAATACATCCAAGACTTTCCCGCAAAATAAATAAATACATCCAAGTCTTTGTGAAACGAAATGTGTGTAAACAAAAGACGGAAAGAGATAATTCATGACGATGATTGATGACTCCGATAGATATTTTTAGGCATATGCTCTGGTATCAAAAAATGAGTCTTTCAGTTTCATCAATATTGATAAATGTAAAGAAGAAAACCGACTTGACCAAAAGATCAAAGGGACTAGGTAAAAAAATACGGACACTACTTTCCCAATAAGAGTGACTTATTATGTGGAAAACGTGGTTTAATTCATGAGATGACGAGTGCCTATTCACCTCAATAAATTGAAAAACTCATGTACCCAAAATTTTCTTGGAACTCTATGTCAATCTTGTGGCGGAAAATGATCAAACTCTTAAAAGGAGTAAGAGAGAACGTCTTTAGATGATCGGTTATAACACTTCTATATAAATATTGATGTCCAATCCAAGAGGAGTTGAAGGTATTGGCGCACAAAATTTGCTAGGAAAGAACTATGACTGATCGATGGAGAAGTTTTGTGTGTTGGGATTGTTTTTTACTTGAAAGTAAGTGAGTATAAATTATAAATAAGGTTAACACGGTTTAGTGGCCAACTCGGCCACACTTCTAAGTTGCAAGACGAAAACTCTCGAGATTATATAAACAAATGTAATTTTTTTGTTCATGGTCTTCTTTTGACATAATTCCTCTGTCCCTATTCATCTGACGTCATTTAACTTTAACTATAAAATTTAATTTTAATTGAGATACATTAATCATAAAAATTATAAATGTTTGAATAGGAACCTGACTATATAATTCTTTTAGAATGTAACATATGGTCAAACTTCGACATTGAAATGCAAGTTGTCGGAGAGGAGTAGGTTCTAGGCCATAATCCCACGGCCATGCACTACTTCCATCCCACGACGTTTAAGACTTCCCTGGCCGATAGCTCGCCTCTTGAAAGTTCTCCACCGCCCATGACCAGCCGTGTTGCACTAAGGCTCTCCGAAGATTACCTTTCTACGTACTAGATTGAAGGAAGGCTACAAGATGAATACTTCAAGTACAAGGTAAGAGGACGTCCAAGGCCTAGTTCTAGACCTAGATCCACATCTATAATCTCCGGTCGAGGCCTCCTACAACTCGCCGAGAGAATCTTTGTACTGATTTTGTAGCCACACCATGAATAAAGTCTGAGTAATCTTCATTCACATTATCTACGACTCAATCTTGTTGACCTGTCTCGAACAAATAAACTTGCTTCTGATATCCAGAAATAATATAGCGTGGGGGCATCATGAAAACAATCCTTTGACACATGTGCTTGGTGTAAATTGGGATGGCAGAAGTACTTACTAAGTTCATATCTCCCGCTCAAGTACAGATAGAATTACCCTTAACAAATCACTAGCTTAATTAAGATGCCCAAATTACATTGCACTAAATCTCGAAGTATTATCTGGTTCAACAAATGATCTATCATCACCTATTATTTTACGTATTTGAGGAAGTATAAACATTGTGATTTCAAATCCCAAACGATGTGCCTTGATATCTCCAAATGATTTTTTTAGAAAAGGGGACGCCCAGCCTTGATATCTTCAAATGTAGTGGTCAAAGAGTGGAGGAAACTTCATACATTAC
This sequence comes from Poa annua, assembly GCA_026929855.1. Taxonomy (NCBI): domain Eukaryota; kingdom Viridiplantae; phylum Streptophyta; class Magnoliopsida; order Poales; family Poaceae; genus Poa; species Poa annua. The sequence continues at coordinate 94,118 of CM049433.1, forward strand.
TCTAGAATTGTTTCTCTGGATTCTAAGGTTAATTTAGTCGATGTCTGCTAGCCTCCTGCATGGAACATTGACTTCGAGATTCACAGTTTTGATAATGAGATTCCTATAGTGTCCTGACACATGGACCTAGTTAATTTGGTGAATATATCTATTGTCTAGTCTTTTTCGATAAATGGCGCTTTATTACTTAAAAGGTTTAAGCGTTTACACCCAGCCTCTGCATATCTAAGATGCACACAGCTGTCCCACAGTACGAAGACCAAGTCTGAAATAAGACATATTACATATCAAAATGAGCAAATGCAACTACGTCTGAGGTGGTGGAGGCTCTATCCGAAGATTATGCTGCCACCCATGATGGGAAAAAGTATCCCTCGTCGTGGACTCCAACCGTGCACAGACCTCCGTAAATAGGTCTCGGTGCTCCACTCGCTGCAGAGACGACCATAAACGGAGTGTACCGGTACACCGGTAGATGACCTGCAAAGGAGAAGACATTTTATTATTAAACACTTTATCATTTCTACATAGCCAAAGCGACCAGATAACGGCAAGCGCTCCCACCCTAATAAGCGTCCTAAACCGAGTATCGATACCGTGTAACCAATACCCAAAGATATTGGTCACACTGCGTGGTGGATAAAGGTTAGATGCTACTTGGATGATTGACCATATAGACCTCGCGAACCGACATTGGAAAAAGAGATGTTTTATCGTCTCATCCTGATGACAGAACACACACCTCTTGCTTCCTTGCCAGTTTCGCTTAGCAAGATTGTCTTTGGTTAGAATAACTCCACGACGAAGGTACCATCCAAACACTTTGGTTTTCAATGGAATCTTCATCTTCCAAAGCAACTTGTTGTTGTGAACCGGTATGTGAAGATGGGATAATGCATTATACATGGAGTCCACAGAGAATTTGCCATTCTTGTGTAGATTCCATCGAAATTCGTCCGCGCGGACGACGAACAAGGAGACGGAGCCGACGGCGGCGACACCACACCGCGCGGCGTGGAAGAAAACGCCGCGCCAAGCGCGCTGTCAACTCTATTGTCTAGTCTACAACTACTATCTTCTTGCGCAACGGAAATTTTACTCTTCATACAAGTTGGGCACTAATGAGTATTATCTCAGACCTCGTGATTCTACCAACATTTAAGTCGGTTGTTGATTGCCATATTAGGAAAACTTGACTACATCAAAATTACTAATAATACAATATGAGACATTCATCATATATACCAGGAAAATAATCCTACGAGACCTGGTCTATTTACCTAACAAAATAGACCCACCTCATAGTATGCCACATAGTAACACAAATCTAAAAGCATATAAACCTTTTTTTCCTTTTTTTTTGAGAAACACGTACAAACACAGACGCTCACATACACGCGCGCACACTCACCTTATGAACGCACACACGCACACCCTACCCCTATGATCACCTTCGAAATACTGAGCCGACGGATCGAGTGTTGAGATTGTCGACGAGAATATTCGGATTAAATGCAACACACACTGCACCATGGACCAAATGTGGGGGCACATTTTCTGCCGAGAAAAGTCACTTTACGGGGTAGTGAAACAGCCAGGAAAGGTTGTTTCCCGACAGTTCAGCCTGTCCTCTATAACCCTGCCGGCAAACTCTTTGCCTGCAGGTTTTTTCTTTGCCGGCAGATTATTTGCCCTGCTAGCTCAATTTTTGCCGGCAGATAAATTTCTTTCCGGCAGACAAATTGACCTGCCGGCAAAGTTTTTTTGCCGGCTGTCAAATTGCCAGCTGTTTCCTTACTGTATTACCGGCAGTTAAATATCCAAAAATTATGTTTAATCGTTTCCAGAAGCTTACTACACATTTACAATTCACAATACAATACATTGACCTTACAGACAAGTCGTAACACAAGAGAATGTATTTCTACATATTTCCCATTTATCAAAACGATGGTCAAAGTTGGCACGCGTGTCAAATTATTTTGCGTGAAAATCAAATACTCCCTCTAGTTCGTAAGAAATATCGTGAGAAAACAGCGTAGGCATCACAACTTGCACGTATAACTCTGACACTCGCGGGCGCGTACGCATCGTTGGCACTTCTGTGCGCTTGAAAGCTTAATTCCAAGGCCGCAGGGCTCCCTGCTGGTCTCTTTAATTTTTATAACTCCGACACTCTTTCCGGATAGGAGGAGTAGCTGATTTACATTCACGATGCACTACGACCCAAGTTCCACTTCTCGGTCACACGATACCTATTGGGCTTTATTGGGCTCTTTTTAGCTGATTAATTAACGCTCAATTACTAAGTACCATTTGGGGCCCCGAATACTGGAGGCCCTGTCCACGGGAGGCGCCAAATCACGCGCCGCCCGCTGCGCTTCCTGTATGGCCCGGTCCTAACGCGGCCTGTTAGCAGGTACAGCTTCTCTTTATTGCTTATTATTTAATATCTGTTTTATTTTCCATTTTTTGTTTTATAGTAATATAAAATGGGCTCTCGTTTTCTAAAAAACAATAAGCTAAAAAATTCGTTCAAATATTTAAATAATATAAATATTATTTGAACATTTTGTAATATGAGCATTCATGTTATTTGTACGATTTTTAAAATATGACCATTTATGTTATCCGAACGATTCTTCACAATAAACATTTATGTAATTCAAACAAATTTTTAATACGAAATTTATATTATTTGAGAAATATTCAAAAAAAAGAACTTATACTTTAGTTGAACCTTTTCCAATTACAACATTTATCTTATTTGAACGGTTTTATAAAGTGAACAACAAATAGGGTTGAACGGAAACTACTTTTACACGATTTTAAAAACTAAAAAAATGGCGTTGAACGGAAACTAATTTTGATTGATTATAAAAGTGAACAATAAAGGTCAGTGAACAAAATCTACTCTTGAACAATTAGTGAACAGAAAATTCTATGAACAAGTTTCTTCCAAATTAACAATAAGCTGAGCATAACTCAATCATCTTATATCCCGTTGGGAAATAACTGCACTAAGCATGGTCAACCAGGTTGTGAGGGTTTTGTTAAATAATAATTCATAAATCTTAACGAATTGTTGGGTATGTGTTCCTACAGTAAGATGATGCGGGGAAGGGTGACATGGAACTTACGTTTTCATGAAATTCTCTGATATCCTTCTTGAAGACTTTCTCTAGTAACCCCGAGGGTAAAATACAACATTATTGTCGAAACGGACGAAGTTGGAATAAGGGTCCGGGCAGAATGTGAAACTAAACTTTTGTTTTAGCTAGGATAAATAACAGTATCGGGGAGTGGCCAAATTTATTCTCGATCGATTGGATCTCAAAGTCATGTGCGGCGACTGTATTTTCTGGCACAAATCGATATGTCTATACATGTACTGAGACTCTGAGAGTGAAATATTCAACGTCACAAGCAGACGTACGTGACTGCATTTGCATTGGCAATGGCACCGGCAGGCGACTCGTCTCGTAGCAGCTGCTTCCGCGTCCTGGACACCGCCGTCGTCACGCCGGCCGGCCTGCCGCTGCCGCCCTCCTCCCTCCCGCTCACCCACTTCGACCTGCAATGGCTCCACGCCCCGCCCGTCGAGCGCCTCTTCTTCTACCGCCGTCCCCATCACGACATAACCGCCGACCAGCTCGCCTCCAGCCTCAAGGCCTCGCTCTCCGAAGCTCTCCGTCTCTACTTCCCTCTCGCCGGCCACCTCCGCCTCCGCGTCACCCCGGGCACCGCCGCGCGCCACGAGGTCTTCTACCAGCCCGGGGACGGCGTCGCCTTCACGCTCGCCGAGTACCACGACGCCGCCGACCTCGCGTCCGACCGCCGCCCCAGGCAGGTCATTGAGCTCGCCAAGCTCGTCCCGCGCCTCCACCACACCGTCGACGCCGGGACACCGATCCTCGCCGTGCAGGCCACCGTGCTGCTGCCCCGCGGCGACCTCGCACTCGGCGTCACCGTGCACCACGCCGCCTGCGACGGCGCGGGCTCCACCGCCTTCCTCCGCACCTGGGCGTCCGCTTGCGCCGGCACCGACTCGCTCTCGCCTCCTCCCCCTGTCATCGACCGGACGCTCGTCGCCGATGATACCGGCCTCTACGACCAGAACGCCAGAAACCTGCCGAGCGCCGAACAGTGGGAGTTCGTCAAGACATCGCCAGATCAACTCCTCGCCACCTTCACTCTGTCCAGCGAGCAGCTGCAGGGCGTCAAGGACGCCGTCGCCGGCGAGGCCGCGCGCCGCGGCATAACGCCGCCGAGGTGCTCGGCGCTCGTTGCCGCCCTGGGCCTCGTCTGGTCCTGCTCCCGGCGAGCCAAACCAGCGAACGATGCCGAAGTGACTGCGTACTTCATACTCCCCGTGGACCACCGGAAGGGGATTAATGTGCCGGCGGCGTACCTGGGAAACTGTCTCGGGCCAGCCATCGCCACCGCGCCGTGCAAGGATCTCAGCTGCGCCGGCGAGGCCGGCCTTTTCGCGGCATGCGCGGCGATCGCGGCGGCCATCGAGAAGGCACTGGCGACGCCGGAGTGGGAGACGCTGCTGGACCGCGTCAAGGAGGCGGGAGCGGGCGGCGCGCTGTCCGTGGCGGGGTCGCCGAGGTTCCGGGTCTACGACGTCGACTTCGGGTTCGGGCCGCCGGCCAAGGTGGACATCGTGTCGGTGGCGAGGACCGGGGCCGTGGCGGTCGCGGAGAGCAGCCCAGGGGGCATCCAAGTGGGGATGTCCTTCCCGCCGGCCGGCATGGAGGCGTTCCAGAGGTGCTTCGCGGACGCTGTCGCGTGGCTCTCGCCGTCGTCGTGCGGTGCTGCGGCATAGATCGACTAGCTTGATCGAACCATCCAGTGCTACCACGTATTACTGTCAGTCGACGTCATCTTCATGAGTTTTTGTTTATGTCAAATTCATCTCGTCTCTGTGTTGTATTACCTTGATGAATTCCCCCGCAAAAAAAGAAACTTGATGAATTTAATTTTGCCCTGAAAAAGATAGTATGAATATGGATATTCATTTCCCTGTTCTATTTTACTGTCACTCTTTTATGCCTATAAAGGCAATATTATTGTCCTTCAATGGTCTATGAGAATGGAACATTAAAACACCGCTACATGTACAAATTGAAGCCTACAGAATATCGAAGAAGTTGCCCATCCTGTAGATGGAAAAAATAAACTCCTCGGCATACTTTTCATGATCTCTCGAGGGGTCGGGATCGGGATCGGATAAGGTAACTCCTTTGCCCGCACTAGCTGCAGATGGAAACATGAAAGCTTGCCTTGATCGTCATCGGCGAAATCAAAGATGATCACCTAAGATGAGTCAAAAGCGGACATGGTGTCTTCATCATTGTTCGAGTCGAGTCGAACATGGTGGGCGAGTACAAAGTGAAAGTCTTTGGAAGGAATGGTTCCAATCACGATTGCAGCTCGAATAGCCACATGCCCCATGGTTGGCACGAAATGTCGAGGGAAGTTAGCTTGGTTGAAAATCTAGGAATGTGATCAACTTGGAGGATTTCGCTAGGTTCGGCCCCTTGCTGAGAACATAAAGACATACTCCTACTTACGTATATTGTGTCTCAAAACAGGTGGTGTACAAATGCAAGTAAAAGCAACGAATGATTATAACATAATTTGTTGCACGAGTCAATTGATAATGATTAAATTAAAGGCAAAGTGCATTGAAAGTGTAGATGTACACTCTTTCTTACAAATTTTGAATGCTAGAGGTGCAGTCTGTTGCGGACGGAGGGAGTAGTTTCCAACTAACACCAGTTCAAAACCGTGACACTTATTTTAAATTAGAGGAACTATATATTCTTGTTTTGCACTTTGGAGCCCATCAGAACCTGCCGGGAAAACTAGCAGCCCAACGAATATGGGCTTCTCTGTACATATAAACAGAGCCCACTCACGCACACGGCTTCTCCCCTCTGAATATTAGTACTAGAAGTATCATCCTCCACAGCCACAACGGCACAGTCCACGAGGCTGTGAAGATCGATGGAAACCATGGGCGGCGCCGTGGAGGCTGACAACGGCAGCAAGCTGCAGAGCCTGCTGTTGCCGCCGTGGGGCAACAGCGACGTTGGCGTCGACGAGCTGGAGAGCATCCTGAGCGACGAGTCGGTGCCCTGGGCGCGGCGGATGCGGTCGGCGACGGCGGTGGAGTTGCGGACGCTGGTCAGCCTCGCGGCGCCGGCGGTGCTGGTGCACATGATCAAGTACCTCATGTCCATGTCCACCCAGATCTTCTCTGGCCACCTCGGCACGCTGGAGCTCGCCGCCGCGTCGCTCGGCAACAACGGCATCCAGATGTTCGCCTACGGCGTCATGGTACGTACGGCTAGCTCCCCCATGCATTCTGTCGATTCAGATCTGATCCGACACTCACCCAGAAAAGTAGGAATTAACAAATACGGGGTACTGTACATACGTATCTGTGTGGTTAATTATACAGTCGTATGTATGCCATTCAGTCAACTCTCCCTTCACTGAAATGGGATAGTATTTTATTTCAAGGAAATTGTGTATGCTGCATTTATACAAAACAAAAATAAAATGCTCCCGCACAGCAATGCTTAATTACGATCTGAAAATCAGTTGCTTTGACTTTCATTTGATACGGTATGTAGAATGGTTTTATCTTAACATTGCCATGTAAGATAAATGCTAGCTACTCCCTACGTTCCACGATGTAAGCCTTTTTAGGGTTTCTCTGCACGAGACGTGTTTAGTGCAAAATTCATATGAACTTTGTATTAAAACATGTATTGATACATGTGCGCAGAAAAAGTATAGAAAGACTTACATTTAGTAACAGAGGAAGTAAGTTGGATGAGTGAAACGGAAAAAATGGTGTGTCTTCTCTTCATCAAGGTATATCCTCTTAGCAATAATTGTCTCACCACATATTTAAAAATATTCGGTACAAAGATAAGACTAAGAAATAACTCATTGTAGATATACTTCTATTTCATAACTTAATTATGTGACAAGTTTGAATTATAATGACAAGTTTGAATTATAAGAACATCTTATCAACCTATGTAAATGCCCTTACACTCTCTTTTTAAGGCATTTTCTAGAGATTTCCCATACTTGCCTAGGGGATTGAGAGGGTGTTTGGTTAGACTTTTTTCTTGGCTTTGTCTAACCAAACACCCTCTCAAGTCCCTATTCCGGCTTTCCGTGGTTGGATATGTCAGCACCGCCATTCACTTACATAAAAGGCCTTCATCACCGGAATTAGGAAATTTATTGTGCGCCAGTCACTTTGTGAGAATATTTCTATCGGGCGCTCGGCAATGAGTTACATATGTCGAGCGGCGCGGGGCAAAGACTCATTGCTTGACAAACACGAGATATGTCAGTGATGGACCTTGGACCCCTGTTAGCCGGGCAGCTGCCCCGACTTCCGGCCAGCCGGCTAGTGTAATATGTTTCATGTCTAAATACATCTTTTTTTTGGCAAACTTAAGATAATTATTTTGGGACGGAGGGAGCAAAAAGTAGTGTGGTCATTTTTTGGTTTTTATTTATTTTCAAAATACTAATGTAGATTAATTGTGAATGAAAAGTGGTGCAAAATGGCACCTATCATGATTTAACACAAATTAGAAAAATATGCAAAGATACCATTTTGGCACATTTAAACTAATTTTGGACGGTTTCCTAAGAGTAATTCCAATATGAAATACAAGTTTGTTATAGTTTGGTCAAATGAATTATCAAAATTCATTTAGATTAGTAAGTAGAATTCTACGCTATAGCCATACGGTGTGTTAAGAGATTATAAGATCTTACTATGTAGATGGGCTAGACATTTTGACCTTATTTCCAAAAATAATGAAAATATCATGTAGTATCATGTAGAGCGCATCATGAGCTAAATATGTAGTTCATTAAGCCTTTGACGGCCATGCCTTCTTCATGCAATTAACAAAGAGTTTCTCTCCTTAGTTAAGAAGCTCAAGTTGTTACGACTATCGGTAGTGGGAGTAATATATGCGGTAACATATATGCAAGCTAAGTCAAAAAAGATAACGTGGCATTCAATTATTGAGGAGAAAAACTAATAGTGTAGTAATGTATTATGTAATCACACGTGGTAATTTCGAAGAAAAATATGAGTACACAATCAAATAAATGAGACCATATCTATGATACTACTTTATGTTACTTTGCACTACAAAAAATGATAGTAATACAATATACTAGTACCATATGCATTAAAATTTATAAGTATAATATACTAGTAACATATTAGTCTAAATGTAATATAGCACGTACTCTGCCAATGTAATGCAGCTTGGCATGGGGAGTGCCGTGCAGACGCTGTGTGGGCAGGCGTACGGCGCCCAAAAGTTGGACATGATGGGGGTCTACATGCAACGCTCCGTCGTCCTGCTCATGGCGACCGCCATCCCACTCACGGCCATCTACGTCTACTCGCGCCCCATCCTCGTCCTCCTCGGTGAGTCGCCGGAGATCGCCCGGGCCGCGTCCGTCTTCGTCTACGGCCTCATCCCGCAGATCTTTGCCTACGCGGCCAACTTCCCTATCCAGAACTACATGCAGGCGCAGAGCATCATGGCGCCGAGCGCTTACATCACCGCCGCCACGCTCGCCGCCCACGTCGGGCTCTCATACCTCGTCGTCTACAAGCTCGGGCTGGGGCTCCTGGGCGCCTCGCTCGCGCTCAGCGTCAGCTCGTGGATCGCCGTCGTCGCGCAGCTGGTCTACGTTGTCACCAGCCGCCGGTGCCGGCTCACCTGGGACGGGTTCTCCATGCAGGCCTTCTCCGGCCTGCCACAGTTTTTCAAGCTGTCCGTCGCCTCCGGGGTCATGCTCTGCCTCGACGTCTGGTACCTCCAGGTGCTCGTCCTCATCGCCGGCCACCTCAAGGATCCCGAGTTGTCCCTCGCCTCGCTCTCAGTCTGGTACTGCTACATTATATTTTTTTTAGTACAACTACAAAAAGGAAATGTAGTGTATCTAATGCGCATGATATATATATGACTAAATATATTTACTGTTGAGCGTTCCAGCATGAGCATTTCGATGTGGGTAATCATGGCCGCATTTGGGTTTAACGCTTCAGCCAGGTAATTAAACAAAGTGCTATAGCTAATACTTTCTCAAGTTCATATATACATGCATGCCTATTTTTGTCGAAGTGAACATGGATATATTCCATACAAATATATATGTGTGTTAATATGAAGAATTATATACAAACTGAACACTGAAGATATATAGTAATGAATTGTTTGTATGTAGCGTGAGGGTGAGCAATGAGCTTGGCGCCGGAAACACCAAGTCAGCGGCGTTCTCCGTGGTGGTAGTGATGACGCTATCATTAGTCCTGTCGGTGATTGTATCCGTCGTCGTCTTGCTCTGCCGTCACTACATCAGCTACATTTACACCGACGGCGAGGACGTGGCGGCGGCCGTGTCCAAGCTCACACCGCTGCTGGCGATCAGCATCGTCCTCAACGGAATCCAGCCTGTACTGTCAGGTAAACTACGTACAGATGATCAGTTTGTGTCTATTGTTTTGCATACACTGCTGATGTTGAAGTTGTAACCATGCATGCATGCAGGGGTGGCCGTGGGCTGTGGATGGCAAGCGTTTGTTGCCTACGTCAATGTAGGATGCTACTACGTTGTCGGCGTCCCCCTCGGCTGCCTCCTAGGATTCTACTTTCACCTCGGAGTAGCGGTAAGACCTGGGTGCAGCTTTATTCATCATTTTTTCTTCCTGAATTTTACATTTTTTTCTCATACACACAGTATATTGGATGAATGACACAAAATGCAGGGCATATGGGGCGGTATGATTGGAGGTACTCTGATGCAGACCCTGATACTAATGTGGGTTGTCTTCAGGACAAACTGGCAAAATGAGGTACGTACGGGATTCATCTCGGTCCTAATTGACTCTGTTTATTTCATAATAATATGAAACGTTTATATTTAGGAAGAGAGAGAGAGGTAGTACGTCCAAGGTGTAGGTATTTAAATGTAAACTATAGTCTCTCTTGATATATAATGATAACAGGTAAACATCAAAGCTTAGTGGTGAGGATTAGGAGAGAAGTAACATCACAAGCAATACTACTGCAACGGGTTTCTCTGTAATCTTACACGCAACTTGAGGACCAATACATCATACTGATCAGATTAGTTATGTTGTAGAATGAATCCACATTAAGCTTTAGGGTTTAGGATTGATAATTCATGGACTCGGAGTTTTCAACCCAACATTATGATGAAACTAATACAAACCTTCATGTTGCACATTTGAATACCAATGCACCATACTGATCAGATTACTAATGTTCAATTAATGCATATTATTTGTCATATGGCATTGCATTATCAATTTTTCATATAGTAAAACCTTAAGATCTTCCGATCTGATTTCAGGTGAGCAAAGCAACAAAAAGACTGCACAAGTGGGAAGAAAAGACATCTCTACTAGCAGGTGAAGAATGAACAAAGGATAGTGCCTATAAGATTCAAAGAATTTTTGAGGGTTGAGATCTTTAGAAAAAATTCAAAATATTGGATCTTTGGTTGGTCCAGTTGAGTTCTTTTTCAAAGCATTCCATTACACAGTATTCACATGAAAATTTACATAGACTCAACATCTTGTAAAGAATCCTTTGTTTTATCCTACTAGTTCCATTAGGCGAACCGTAGTATATGCGAACATAACTTTGTATATCAAATTAACAAGACATCACTATTCTGTTTCTATGTTTGGTGCACCCACAGAAGGAGTTCGCGAAACGAAGCTTAAAGTGTTTTAAGTAAAAAATGAAGGTATGGGCCGGTGAAGGAGTTAGAGCGATCAGATGATCGAGAGGCTAGATGTGGGCCCCTTTGCATGCTAGGATAAATTGGTCGCGTCGAGGGGGCTTCTTGTTGTCTGATTAGCCGTGTGGTGTACGTATTGATTTTCTAATATTCTATTTCCGTCAAAACTGACGTGCAAAAAATAAAAGGTCTAGTGGACGCGCAGAAAGTACCTGAAAGTTAAAAATATGATAAACAAAGTTTCTTGCCTTCTTGAGTTAGATACACAAATAAAGGGGATTTTGGGCCGCAATCCCGTTAATCATATAAGACAATGGTATAATCATGTAATATATTGCGATAAAAGTATAATAAACTACAAGGTTTATCACACATCTCTGCATAGCAATGACTTGAGTCTTTGTAACCGTTTGTGTCTATTTTATAGATTCCTACTTGTGTACCCTGAAATGGCTAGCTAGAAAGCTAGATAATTTGCTACAATTTTACCTTATGTAACAAATAATATCTACCTGCAGTGAAAATGTGAGAGTTGTCGTTATGTACTTTCTTGGAAAAATCCTTTCCATTTAGAAAATAGAAATCCTTTTTTGTAACAACATTTGGAAACTCCTTTTCTTACCTTTTTAGCATGGCTAGATGAACCTTTATGTGTAAAGTTGATACATTATATGGAACTATGCACATTCTTCATTTACCTTGAAAACCATGAATGTTCAAACATGATAGGGCATTTCTTGATGTTTTGTCTCAAATTTTGTAAAGTTTTATTTATCCTTTTTCATTGCAACCAATGCACATAAAGAATGACTCCACTTCATGATCTTTTCTAATGGTGTGAAAATTGTAGGCACATTTGTGCAGAGAAAGTGTCACTATTCTTAAACCCCCTCTACTTGATGTTCCCCAGATACCTACTTGAGTGCGTTGAAATGATCTTTTTGTGATTTATGGGAACAAAATATCACGGCCTAGGGGCGGGACCGCGCCACCCATGCAATATCGCCGCCGAAACTCCAATGCCATCCGTTTTCGTGCCACCGCCTTCATGTTGACCTAAAAACTTCTACAAAAAGGGCCCCCGACACAATCTCAAAACACACAAAGACGGAGATAAAAAAAACCAAAACAAAGAGTCAGTAGTCCGCCGCCGGTGGAGGTTGGGGGGGGGGGGGGGGGATGCTGCCGGAATAGCCTCTGGTGGGCTCCATCCCCCTCTGCCGTCATCATCATGATCATCTACATCAACACCATCTTCTTTTCCATGCTGTAATCTCTTGACGAACATGACGTGTGATGCAATCTATTGTTTTCCCATGAGCTATTGTATTTATATATCTATGTTTTGGTAGTGTGATCGGTTTATGGCACTTGTAACTTTTTTTGTTTTCGGTTGCATACAAGTATATGTTATCTTCTATGATGATGTTATGTACTAATATATGAGTGCACACCTCTGTTGGGGAATACGCGAGGTTTTCACGGTTACGTGTTGCTAGGAGCAGGGATGACCGGAGACTAACAGAAATAGTGTCCCAAGTCTTAAACATACTTAGTATATTAATTCATGGTTAATTAACGCGAGGTATATTATGGGGACCTTGAAACTTACGGCGGTGGTTGGACTTTTTGTCTTAATATCTCGCTTGCTTGCCCGGAAAGGCCTTGGTATCGATGCACATGGCTGCACCTATTTATGGCTCCTCTTTAGAAGAAATAATAAAAGGACTATTTATGTGTTGCACTCATTGTGACAACCAAACAAATGAATAAACCATGCCATAACACTTACTCATTTGAGTTACTCACTTTCACTTTACTTGTTTTTTACTTTATTTGCACTAGTTTACTTTCGTTACTTTCAGCACTTTACCGTTTTCTAGTTAGAGTTGAAAATTATCTTACACACTTAAGTCCATTGTTTTGCACAAAAGGCCATAAACTGGGTTATAGAGCTTTAGAGAAAAGATAGTTAACTCCTCCTGGGTCCGACACTCAAATACTTATCGAATTGTGCTACAGTAATTCCCTACTCTTGGGGATTACCAACTCCTCAAAACCCCTTGATCAATTATCTGTCAAGGGGAGGAGGGGTCATATTCTTTTATAGGAGAGGAGGGGAGGCTTGGAGGATGGAAATCCCCTCTCCCATGTGTCGGCGCCCCCATGGGCCAAGTGGGCCTACCGGCCTAGGTCAGGGGAACGCTAACCCTAGCCACCTTGCTCTAGGGGCAAGCAAAGGGGGAGTCGGCCCCCTTGTCGGCCTTTGGGCCCATCCATGTGTTTGCCCCACATGGGTATAACCCAGTGGGTGCAGCCCATGGACCCTTTTCAGACTTTTCTAGGTGTTTCAAAATCCGAGATCCCTTTCGGGCTCTCCCGAATCAATCCAGACACCCTAGAAAATATGATCTTCTCGTCAAATGATCTTAATCATGTCAGAACGATTCTGGTGACACTATCTTATTCAAAATCATCCAATATACACAAAAGATTATAGTGGACTGAAGTGTGTGACCTTAGAGGTTCCATAACAAGTGTACATGGCCCAGAACTCCTTCTGATCATTAATCAATAGCGGAGTCGTGACACACACAATGATTCCCACTGTTATACGAAGATGCTCAGTTGAACTTGTTGGTTCCCACGTACAGTTCCTATATCTTCACCATACTTATCATCATCCGATGCGAGATATTCCGATATAATGTGAAGCAACAATTGATAACAATACTTGTTATCCTCATTAATGGCATGATACCTTATTTCTCGTTGTTGTATTCCGGTATCCTCAAGATTTACATCATGCCTTGTCTGCGGAGACGATAATGGATATCTTCATACCGAGTGGGCACTAGGTGTATCTCTCTATCGAGAAATGTTTCCAATTCTTCATGCTTAGCGGACAAATGGATATATTCATGCTTCCAATCTAAGAAAAAAATGTTGGCCCAATGGGAAGCAAATATTGATGCTTGAATCTTAGCGGTGCCCAAGAGATGTGTTTGTGATGTGTGACTCCTTCGTCACGTGGCTAACAAGTGTGCATCGAGACCATCATATTTATTATCTCATTACTAATGTTATTATTTTACTTGTATTTATAATTTAGTTTAAATAATTGTAAATGAAATATATAAAACCAAAAGGTCGTTCAATATACAAGTGCCGATATATTCAACTTGTTATCATGTATTCTGGTTATTCTAATCATATATACATGATATGTTCATAGTGAATATTTAGTAGTAAGAAGGATGTATTTCATTTTAAGTTCTGGTGTTTTTTCTATCTTGTAATCGCTCTTTCAATTCCAACTAAATTTCCTGTTAGAAATTCACAAATATAAGGTTAATTATGTTCTTGCTCTGCACAAACAATTTGTAAAGTAGGTATAAAACTTCAAAAGGAAAATAATCTTGAACTTGATTACACAACACATGTGTGCGCTCTAGCGCGGGTTCGGGAGATGGAGAGTTTAATCTCGAAAAAAATTATTATAGGTTTCAAATAATTATGGACTTGCTAGGATTACCAACAATGAGGTGGAAACTATGCGACAATTGCGTTTTTTACAACTATGATAGCCAAAAGTGGCAAAAAGGACGAGCCAACGAAAAATAAAGAAAACAACGCGTACACATCTTGTATTCTCCTAAAATGCAGCAATCCACCCTGTTTGAGGAAAGCCCGAATGACCGCCATGGATCGAGTACATCTGAGTCGAAAAGATCTAGCTGCTTTTGCGGTAGAAGAAGTAGTGCCCACATGTGAATCCAATATGTGGCTGAAAGTGAGACCAGTCATAATCAGGCCTTCTAATCTACTGTAATCTCTGATATCACAAGGAAGCACAAGCATCATTTAAACCTAACTAATGTAAATGGACTCCTTAATATGTCGGTGGAAACTTCCGGTTTGGTGAAAATCTGAAAACACTCGCCCAGGGCCTTTGGATCTCGCATGGACAGCTCAGATACAAGGTGGGATGTTGTCCAGCCACTTAATATGTCGGGCAAGCAACTTGCTCTTTTGTATAATACTCCACTGTGTCAGGCTTATGTACAATTAAATCTTGTGGCATGGATCTCTGATCTCCCATCTTCAGTCATGGATCTCTGATCTCCCATATATCTCCCATCTTCAGTGTGGTTGCAGTACTTAAACGAACTCCTAAATATGCCTGACCGGCGACTTGCTCTTATAATAGACTTTACAATGTCAGGCTTGTGTGTAATTAAACCTTCAGCCAAGGATCTCCGATCTCTGATCTTTTGTCAGCATGTCCGATCGGTACACAGATTGGCGGACTTAAACCATAATTAAAGGAACTCCTAAATATTCCGCATGTGCCACTCTAGTTTCAACCAACTCCAAATTAATTCAACTTGCTCTCGCAATAGACTCTACTTAAATGTTAAAGCAAGGAGTGGCAGGCCAGGAAACACGCTGCATATATTCAAGCAGATCGCAAGATCGATCAACCAGAGCGCAGCCATTGCACATGCAGTGTACTACTATAAGAGCAAGATGCATGTCAGGTATATTTAGGAGATCGTATATATCAGTTAGGTTTGACGCCAAATCTGAGATGACAAGCCTGTCAAGACAAACAAGCGTGCAAGTGGCAACACATATGTATTTAAATTAGATACAAAGACAAAACTTAAGGCTGTAAACGTGCAAGTGGCCAGTCAGGCATATTTGGGAGTTGGTTTAAGTTATGTTTAAACCCTACTTGTGCTGCTTGGCAACATTAAGACCATGTATCTGAACATTGTACTACTTTACTGCAGCAAGCCGCCACCCAGCTGTGGCTGAGCTACAGTAGAATCTCTCTACGGGCTGGGCTGCAGGAGAGCAAGATTTTCTTTACAATTGGGAGTCTTGTCGGGCCGGCCTTGCAAGAAAAACGACCAAATCCTATCAATGAAAAGAACGTAGCCCCAGTTCAATCTCCAGCCATCTGTCCGAAAAGAACGCACCCAGAGATGAGCTGTGTGCAGCTTCCATATCACTATCGAATTTCACCCCAACAAAGTCAATACCGGAATTGTCAAGTGTATTTCACCAGGTACTCGGGAAAGTCGGCTATATGTTTTGCGCCTGATGGAAGACACTAGGCAAACACAGTATGAGTCACTCGCTAATAAAAAGATTACACTCTGTAAACAGACGGGCAGCGTGTCTCAGACAGACAGCCGAGTTTGACAGAATGACACATGAATATTAGGCTCACACACATAAACATTATGTGAAGTTTATTCGTTGCCTTTTTTCCCATCAATGAATAATTCAGGGCATAACTAATGATAGGTGTCCACTTTTAGCACACATGTCCAAATTGGCATGCCAAACAATAGTGCTAAAAAGAGTTTGATTTTTTTTTTCATTTTCTAAGTGTGAAAAATGAGATCTTTTGATAACGACATAGTTTAAAATGGCACCCGGGCTCTACAATGTTCACAAAAGATGTAACATACTATAACGACCCCGCGTTGCAACTGGTATCTCTTATGAAATTAAATAAAACGCATGAAACGTGAAGTTGACTCAAAAAATATGCAAGGTTTAGTGAATCATGGTGGTCAAGAGGCTAAGAGTTTAGACATCGAATATACGTGTAGTTTATATAGGGTGTATCTGATTGATATAGATAAGATTATGTCAACGGGTTGAAGAAACAAATGTTGTGGATGGCTTGCATAAAAATAACATGCACATTGATGCAAAATATTTCTAGAATGTTTTGAGTGAATACATATAGAAGAGCCCATAATTTTGAATAATAGTCACGGGAGAAACTAATTTCGGTGTTCTACTTGCAAATGATTTACTATAACTATATAGCGATATGGTGTGATCTTACATTTGAACATAAAAATGATGTAAACAATTTGATGGGCTAAAAAAAGGAGATGTGGATGCTTGCATGTAGACATAGAAAATAATTAATGAATGGTAGTGGGATGACATGGACAACTGTTTGGCTAACGGAGCAACTGATGTGGATAGCTTGCATGTGCAGATAATTTTTTTTAATTACACTTAGCTTAGAGAGGCTAAAAAGAAGATGTGGGTGCTTGCATGTACGGATAAAAATTAATTAATAAATGATAGTGGGATGACATGGATAATTGTCGTGATGGTATCACGGCAGATGCCATAGGATGGCTAATTGTGTGGGGCCGATGGACGCTGGTGGATCCGGGGAGGGCTAGCGAGCTAAAGAACTCACACGAGAAAAGGCCGAGCGCTGCCAAAACCGACTCGGGGAAGGGAGGAAACGCAAGAACACACGAAGAACACACCCGAAACCTCAAGCAGACAATAACACACACGATGTACCCAGGTTCGAGCCCTCGTGAGGAGGTAAGACCCCTACTCCTGCCTTTACTCACTATATATGTGTCTCACAAGATCTACAAGATGCTCCTTGAGCTGTTTTGCCTCTAACTCTAGGATGAACTCAAGAACAAGGATGAACTACAAGGTGGAGAGGAGTAAATGCGCCTATAGTTTTGGCTCTCTGGTTGGTGTCCCTCCCACAGGAGGAGTTATGGCGCTATTTATAGAGGTCCGGCAGAGTTGGCCGGAAACCCTAATTCCTCCGGGTCCCACCGGACAACAGCTGCAGTCCAACGGTAATGTCGACATCCCTACCAGACCTAGCAGCCGAGCTACCCGGCATAGGTCGAGGTAGGCCATGATGCCTCTTGCCGTAGCCGTCGCCGGCCTAGGTGATGATGCTTCCCCTGTCAGAGACAGGACGTGGCTTCTCCATGCCTTGTCTCCTGTCAGTCTGTTGGCAGTACAGTGGAATAGTCACATCGCCCTTGTCTTGTGCCTTTTGTCCCGCGCCCGTGTCAGGCGGGAGGTGACTTAGCTTCCGTGTCAGACGGGTCAGTGTCCTTGCCATGTACTTGCCCTTGACTTCAGGTCCGACATAGAATATACCGGACGATCTTGCCCAACCCGGCATGGCTATGCCGGATTCTTCCCCATACCCCGGCAAGGGTATGCCGGGCCTGGTTATCCGGAACGTTTTCCCGAGTCCCGGCATGGCTATGCCGGAACCTCTTTCCTGCACACAATAGACCGAAAGATGAAGCCGACACGAGGATGTCGGTCCGGTTATGTCGGTCCGACCCGAGTTAGTTTACCAGTGTGCCTTGCCTTGATCTTTCCCACACCAGGAGTATGCCGGCTACCTCCGACATACACCCAAGTCGGCCCTGCATATAACTCGGTCCAGCCAGGACCCTGCTCACCAGTACCTGTCTCGGATGTTGCACAAGAGAATGCCCCTAGGCCCAGCTACTCGAATATGTCTTAGGCTTGCTCCCAAAGACATCTTCGAGAAGCTGGTTCTTAGGAGAACTCTCTGCTCCTGCCTGAATGAGAATGAGGGACTGGGGGTCTATTTATAGTGTCACCAGGGGAGACAGTCTGGCCCCTACTCTCTCCAAAGGGCACCTCTTGACCTTTCCCAAGAGTCACCTCCTAAGTATCCCCAAAGGGCGTCACTTCACTTCCCGAAGGGTCACCCGACCTCTGGAGCTAGGCGAAGAACATTTACTACTGTAAACATGAGTATCTTACCCCTGCCTTTACCCTACCCGGGGGTAGCCCCCCGACACTAGTCCCCGAAGCTGGTGTAGTCCTGCAAACTTGGATGAGGGGCTGCATCATATTTAACCAGACAACCGCCTTGAAGCAAAGGCCGACATTACCATGTCGGGTAAACCAACTGCTCCGCCCTGCTCAAGTCGGTCCTCTCAAAAGCCATCCGACACCATCATGTCGGCCTGATAAGAAAAACTCCGACATGCCTATCCCGGCGTATCACGAGATCATCCGACATTACCGTCTCGGTTTGACACCGAGCTCCCCACCATTCTTGATGTTTATTCCGGTATCTCCGACATCAACCAATCTTTTCTCAGCTCTTCTTCCGAGACGTGTTACTCACGCGCTGCACCATCCCGCGATTTACGCCACGCAGCCTGACAAACCGTCATGCAAACGCCGCACGGGCCCCACCGAGCGTCACATCCCGCAGACACTCGAGTGGTCTGACCCCGAGGCGTCTCCTCGATTCCTGCGTTGACAACCGCATGCGATCCCGCCGCGCCCGGTTCCTATTCCGTAACCCACGGTGTGGCTGATCGTGCGACCCTCAATGCCCCGATTCCGCCAACTGCCACAAACACGATCCCACGATCTGTTCGAAACGAACGGGCGGGAAAAACGTCAACCGCTTCCCCTCCTTCCCTCTTAAATACGGCGGCGGGTAGACTCCGTTTCCCCCTCCGCACCATCCTCTTCTTCTTCCTTGCCTCTCTCCCGCTCTCGAGCGAACCGCCGCCGCGACGCACGCAGCGCACGACTCGCACGCCGGAGACCTCGACGCCGGCGACCGGGACTCGCCACGCCACCATTGGGACGAGGATCTCTCGTGCCACGCCTCCACACTCTCCGGTGAGTTCTTCTTCGATCTCCGGTTGGTTCATCCCGTGTTCGGCCGCGGTGGTTCCTCTCCCCTGTTACTAGCTAGGATAGACTAGGATCTATACCACCTCACCCGTAGATCTTTACATTTGTCCTCACCGCAGTGCTTTTGGTTCTTCTTTGCCAGATCTAGCCGTAGTTTCTCACCTTCGCTTTCCCGTAACACTGCTAGGGTTCTTCCTAATTAGCACCATTTATCTTTCTTTTACACAGCCCTGGTATATCTTCATTCTTCTATCTCGGTAATAGATTCGGGTTATAGACTGTGTTCCTTCTTTTCCGACACACTACTTGTCTCTTCTCGGTGCACTCGAATAACATACTGTCTTTGTGGCAGGCCAGCTCCGACATGTCCTCTGAGACCGCCGACATGAACATCGAAGGAGTCCGAGGTGGATGGGAGGGCTCCGACGTAGTCCAAGACGACATAGACTGGCTGCGCCGGACTCACCGTATCCCGGAGGAAGTCATCTGCCGGCTTCCCGAGGGAGAAATCGAGCCCCAAGCTCAACCCGGGGAGCGGGTAGTCTTTGTCACGCGTTTCGAGCGTGGCTTTGCTCTCCCGGCAAGCCCTTTCTTCCGTTCCTTCCTCGACCACTTCGGTCTCCAACCCCATCATCTTCCAGCTAACGCCATCACCCTCCTATCCGGCTTCGTATCTTTCTCGGAGGGATATCTCGGCCTTTGGCCCGTCGTCAAACTATGGGCCAAGTACTTCCAACTCCGGAAGCAGAGCATCCCCAACAAGGGCGTCAAGGACAAGGAGATGACTGCCTGCGGAGCTGCCATCATTGTAACTCGGCGGGAGTCCGACTTCCCCCGGATCTCCGACCTGGAGTCCTGCCGGAAATGGCAACGGAGTTTCTTCTACGTGAGGAATCCGGCTCCGACCGAAGGCACCGAGGAGGCCGATTTCCTTAACTTGCCCGAGTTCAAGCTTGCCCCTCCGACAGCTCAGCTTCATTGGAACTCCGACCCGAAGATGTCGGATCCGGAGGTCAATGAAATCCACACATACCTCCTCTCGATCAAAGACGAGCTCACCGCCGACTGATGCACCGGTGAGGTGTTGTTGGGAAACCCCAAGAGTAAGGTATGAAGTAGTGCAGCAGCAAATTTCCCTCAGTTGTGGAACCAAGGTTATCGAACCAGTAGGAAACTAAGGATCTTCTCAAGGTGGCAACGGCGCCAGAAAAGATCTTGCGTCGAAGTTGACGTGGAACCTGCACACAACACAACCAAGATACTTTGCCCCAACTTAACAGTGAGGTTGTCAATCTCACTGGCTTGCTGTAACAAAGCATTAAACGTATGTGTGGAAAATGATGTTTGTTTACAGAGAATGAAAGTAACAGGATTGCAGTAGGATTGTTTATCAGTTTGAGGAAAAAGGACCGGGGTCCACAGTTCACTAGTGGTGTCTCTCCATAAATAATAATAGCATACATGCGGGTAAACAAATTACAGCTGGGCAATTGACAGAATAAAGAAGTGCATAATGATGCATAAACTATAGTTATGATGGCTAGTGTGATATTCATTTGGGCATTACAACAATATACATAGACCGTTCCAACCGCATCTATGACTAATAATCCACCTTCCGGTTAGCGTCCGCACCCCTTTCAGTATTAAGTTGCAAGCAACAGATAATTGCATTAGGCAATGTGTGTAATGTAAGTAATACAAATACCCTTAGATAAAGTACTACTGTTTTATCCCTCATAGCAACAGTACATCTACAATCTTAGAGCTTGCTGTCACTACCCCAGATTAAATAGAGACATGAACCTACTATCGAGCATAAATACCCCCTCTTGGAGTCACAAGCATATACTTCGCCAGAGCATCTACTAGCAACGGAGAGCATGCAAGATCATAAACAACGTACTCACAAGATATATTATGAAGTAATAACATAGTACTAAATATTCATCGGATCCTAGCAAACACAACATGTAGCATTACATAAAGATGATCTTGATCATGTTAGGCAGCTCACAAGATCTAAACATGGTAGCGCAAGAGGAGAAGACAACCATCTAGCTACTGCTATGGACCCGTAGTCCAAGGATGAACTACTCACGCATCAGTCCGTAGGCGGGCATGGTGATGTAGAGCCCTCCGGTGATGATTCTCCTCTCCGGCAGGGTGCCGGGAGGAGCTTCTGAACCCTACCGATCTAGGGTTGACGACGGCGGCGGCTCTGGACTTCGTGGAGGAAAAAGGTGCACGTCCGGTCTTGTAATTCTGGTGGGTATAAGTAGGCGAAAGGGCGAAGGCGGCGGGGCCTCGAGGGCCCCACACCCTGTGCTCGTGCGGCCAGGAGGGCTGCCGCGCCACCTGGGGGTGTGGGCCCCTCGGGGTCCCCCTCCGTGTCGTCTTCGGTGTTCTGGAACCTCCCGGGGAAAATAAGCACTTTGACGTTTCGTTTTTCCAATTCCGAGAATATTTCCTTAACAACTTTTCTGAAACCAAAAACAGCAGAAAACATGCAACTGGCACTGTGGCATCTTGTTAATAGGTTAGTCCCAGAAAATGCATAAAGTGATATAAAAGTGTATATAAAACATGTAGCAAGTGGCATAATATAGGCATAGAACATAAGAAATTATAGATACGTTTGAGACGTATCAAGCATCCCAAAGCTTAGTTCTACTCGTCCCGAGTAGGTAAAACGATAACAAGAATAATTTCTGAAGTGACATGCTTCACA
Organism: Poa annua; assembly: GCA_026929855.1. NCBI lineage: Eukaryota > Viridiplantae > Streptophyta > Magnoliopsida > Poales > Poaceae > Poa > Poa annua. The sequence goes on from CM049433.1 coordinate 116,181, forward strand.
CAATCTTGATCATATAATAATGTAAGGATCATGTTATGAATGAAGTGATTCAAAGCAATGGTTTATAGTTTCACTGGTAGAAAACGGACCAGCAGTACCGGTCGGGGAGGGGCATCAGTACCGGATTTGCAACCGGAACTGCCCAAGCGGGACTGTTGCCCCCCCAACATCAGTACCGGGCGTGTTGCGACCGGTACAAAAGGCCTACACGTGGGGTCGCGGACTGAGGTTTCGACTGGAGACCTTTAGTACCGGTCGATGTTACCGACCGGTACTACTAAAGTTTTTTCAAAATAATAATTATTTTTTGGAACTTTCAGAAAAAAATATTTTTTAGAATTTCGAAATTTCTCACTTAACTATCCACTAACCCACACTTAATCTCTAGTCTAACTCACTTAATCTCTACACATTTAACCTCTACACACTTAATCTATTTGAGAACTGTCAAATTTCCCGATTGGTCACCCATCTTGAAATTGCTATAACACTAGCACGCTTAACATTTAGGTTCCTTTCAAACTAGATACGAAGAGAGAACTGAGAACTTACTGATAGTTCTATCTTATCAATCATGTTAACCACTCGGTCATGATTAAACACTTATTCATTTCTTATACTATAAAAATTTACTTGATTAAACAATTATATTATATAATAATAATATTGAAATAAATAATGATAAAACAAATATTACTTTATTTTAAAAATGATTATATAATAATAAATATTTAAATAATGAAATAATGTGATAAACACTTCAAAGAAAGAAATCTTTCTTAGGAAAAATCATTTTAAATTACACAACTAGTGGTTATATTATATAATAATAATATTGAAATAAATAATGATAAAACAAATATTACTTTATTTTAAAAATGATTATATAATAATAAATATTTAAATAATGAAATAATGTGATAAACACTTCAAAGAAAGAAATCTTTCTTAGGAAAAATCATTTTAAATTACACAACTAGTGGTTATATTATATAATAATAATATTGCAATAAATAATGATAAAACAAATATTACTTTATTTTAAAAATGATTATATAATAATAAATATTTAAATAATGAAATAATGTGATAAACACTTCAAAGAAAGAAATCTTTCTTAGGAAAAATCATTTTAAATTACACAACTAGTGGTTATATTATATAATAATAATATTGAAATAAATAATGATAAAACAAATATTACTTTATTTTAAAAATGATTATATAATAACAACAATTTAAATAATGAAATAATGTGATAAACACTTCAAAGAAAGAAATCTTTCTGAGGAAAAATCATTTTAAATTACACAACTAGTGGTTATATTATATAATAATAATATTGCAATAAATAATGATAAAACAAATATTACTTTATTTTAAAAATGATTATATAATAACAACAATTTAAATAATGAAATAATGTGATAAACACTTCAAAGAAAGAAATCTTTCTGAGGAAAAATCATTTTAAATTACACAACTAGTGGTTATATCACTACTAGAAAATATTAGAGATAAATTATTTGCAATAATAAGACAACTCACATCCAACAATAACACTACTACAAAATATTAGAAAGTTATTGTTTGCAACAATAACACTACTACAAAATATTAGAGATAAATTTTTTGCAACAATAAGACAACTCACATCCAACAATAACACTACTATAAAATATTAGAGAGTTATTGTTTGCAACAATAACACTACTACAAAATATTAGAGATAATTTTTTTGCAACAATAAGACAACTCACATCCAACAATAACACTACTACAAAATATTAGTGATAAATTGTTTGCAACATAACACTACTAGCTACAAAATATTAGAGTGTTTGTAACAATAACACTACTAGCTCACATCCCAACAACACGACTGCATATATACATGAGGCGACCCCCAAGGCACTACAAACACTAGCTAGTACATATCGTCATCCGAATAATCAGAATCAGAAGGCTCCTGGCGCACTGGTCGCGGTACGAGGTGACGCTGTCCGTAGTTGATGATTCTAATCTTACGGTACACCTCGTATGCAACATACGCATCTATTGCTGCATACTCAATGTTGCAACCGTCAAGTGGGTACTTCTCCCAAAGATAATGCTGCCCACTCTTGAATCTTGTCTTCATATCCTTGTACGCGTCCTCGTCGAGCACGGCGCTTGCCATAGCAGCCATTCCAGTCTTGAGATGCTCCAGCCTAAAGATAGCCTGGAGATCAATGTGGCAGGCAGATGGTATCTCAAGTCCCGGCCAGGTGCGTTTCATCTTGATCTTGTCATTTGTTATATCAACGCTAGCAAAATGAATGCCGCTGCGAAGAAAATCCATGAGTGGTTGACATTGCTTGTCACTTCTGCAACAACAAATGGAACACATGTTAAAAATACTAACAACAACTATGTACTATGCAATGCAACAACAATGTACAATCAACAATATATATATATTCATATGTGCCAAGATATATATTTTCAGCCAAACTATGCAACAACAATATATATATGCAACAACAATATAGAACAATCTAACCAACAATGTATAATAATAACAACTATTTAACCTATTGAAAACTATGCAACAACAACAATATTAATATAGACAATTGAACAATGTATAATTCGGCCAACTATTGAATTAATTAACAATCTCATTTCGGCCATATTGAACAATCTTTATTTCGGCCAACTATTGATGAATAACAACAATTTCATTTCGGCCAATGCAACTATATATATATATATATATATATATATATATATATATATATTGATCAACAATTAATTAATCTCATTGGAACTATATGTATACACAACAACAATCTCATTTAATCTCATTTCGGCCAACTATTGAACAATCTTATTTCGGCCAACTATTGATGAACAACAACAATCTCATTTCAGCCAACTATATATATTGATCAACACAATCTCATTGGAATGTATAATTAACAACAAATCTCATTTATAATTCGGCCAACTAATTTATTGAACAATTAATCTCATTTCGGCCCAACTATTGTAATATCTATTTCGGCCAACTATATATGAACAAAACAACAAATCTCATTTCGGCCAACTATATATATTGATCAACAATCAACAAATTAAAGTAAAATTGCCCCAAAATATAACATTTGGATCGGATGCATGAGATTTTTTGTACCTTGCCCATTGGAAGACCAAGACATTCTTCTTAAAACATAGTTGGATCACCGCAACCTCTTGCTGATTGGCGGTGTACTCGAAATCGAGACCGATGAACTTCTCTTGATCCCGAGCTTCACCAATCCATTTCTTGAAATCGGAGAGATAACCGCCCACCAACGTGCTATCGTTGGTATAAACCACCTTCAGATTGGTGGTGTGTGCAAGCACCGGTCCACATCGCGCGATTGGTGGCGCCGGACTCATGGTGGCCGGAGTGGATGAAGAGATCAGAGGGGAGAGAGAGTGTCGCCGGAGGGAGAGAGGAAGAAGAAAGCCCCGGCCGTATCGAAAAATGAAGAGACAGGGGAAGAAAACTGTCCACTCCCGTCTAAAATCGTGGCGGGAGTCGAACGGTTTGGACCTTTAGTACCGGACCGTAACACAGCCCGGTACTAAAGCTCCACCCGCCCAGCCCCGCGCGATGGTTGCCATGCCACATACCTTTAGTACCGGGCGGTGTTACGGACCGGTACTAAAGGTCCCTTACGGACCGGTACTGCTGCCCCCCTCCCTTCTGTCCGTTCGGACCGGTACTGATGTTTATTAGTACCGGCCGCAAATGTAACCGAGACTGATAGTCTGGACGTAAAGTCCTTTTTCCACTAGTGTTTGCTAACAAATAGACAAGGAGTAAACAACTACATCATATAAGCAAAAACTTTTCATGGATAGTACTTTCAAACAAGCATCAAAATGATTCACATGAAAGTTAACTCATAAAGCAATAGTCTCTAAGTAAAAGAGCATTGAAGCAATACAAAGGAAGATATAAGTTTAAGCATTGGCTTTCAACTTGTAACATGTATATCATATAGATAGTTGTCAACACAAAGGAATATAACAAGTGCAATAAGTAAGCATATAAGAATTGTTGCACACAGTTGACACAAGTGTTTGCTTATAAGACAGAAAGAAGTAGGTAAACTGACTCAACATAAAGTAAAAGAAAGGCCCTTCGCAGAGGGACGCAGGGATACAAACATGTGCTAGAGCTTTTTAGTTTTATAGGTTTTTGAAATCATATAGAGAGCATAAAAGTAAGTTTTGAGAGGTGTTTGTTGTTGTCAACGAATGGTAATGGGCACTCTACCCCCCTTGTCAACCAGACTTTCAAGAGCGGCTCCCATGAAGGACGTTATTTCTATCAGCAAGGTAGATCATCCCTCTTATCTCTTTTGTTTACACATATAGTTAAAAACTGTTGTCATTGCTTGACTGATTAGATCAGGGCAAAAATGTGAAGAGATTGAACCGGTTAAAGTTGTAATTAATTGGGACTGGGCACCCCATTTGCCAGCTCTTTTTGCAAAGTTAATGGATAAGCGGATGTATATGCCACTAGCCCGGTTGTGAAAGTCTGTCTAAAAGCAAATGACAAGGTTGATATCCGTAACACCACATACTTCCTCATGAGCTAATAAACATTGACACAAATAAGAGATAATATGTTTTGAATAATATAAGGTAGCACACGAAGTATTTGCTTGGAATGGCAGGAAATACCATGTAATAGGTAGGTATGGTAGACACATATGGCATGGGTTTTGGCTCAAGGTTTTGGATGCACGAGAAGAATTCCCTCTTAGTACAAGGCTTTGGCTAGCAAGGTTATTTGAAGCAAACACAAGTATAAACTATGACAACAAGACGTATATAAAAACATATTGCAAGCATTATAAAACTCTACATTGTCTTCCTTGTTGTTCAAACAACTTTACTAGAAAATATCTAGACCTTAGAGATACCAAACATGCAAACCAAATTTCAACAAGCTTTACGGTAGTTCTTCATTAATAGGTTTTAACTACATGATGTAAAAGCTTAAACATGATCTACTTGAGAGCTCAAAACAATTGCCAAGCACCACAACATACAAGATAACAATCCATAAGAGCATGTATATCTTTTTCATTATACCATCTACCACATTTAGCATTTTCTGTTTCCAACCAAACACCAATCAACTTATTTAAAGATAAACTCTGCAAGTATATAACAATGAGATATGAGAGTGTAACATATGAAATACTAACAGCTCCAACAAGAGATGCATGAAAAACAAGACCTAATAGTATTAAAATATCATACAAGAATACTCAACAAATATAAGTGAAGAATACGAGTATTCATAAGAAAAAGCGGAGCGTGTCTCTCTCCCACAAAGGAATGCTAGGATCCATTTTATTCAGAAAATGAAAAAAACAAAAAAAAACAAAAACAAAAACAAACAGACGCTTCAAGTAAAGCACATAAGATGTGTCGGAATTAAAATATAGTTTCACTAGAGATGACCTGATGGTTTGTTGATGAAGAAGGGGATGCTTTGGGCATCCCCAAGCTTTGACGCTTGAGTCTTCTTGAAATATGCTTGGGTGACCCACGGGGGCATCCCCAAGATTTGGCTCTTTCATCTTCTTGATCACATCACATCATCCTTCTCTCTTGATCCTTGAAAACTTTCTCCACACCAAACTCAAAGTAAACTTCATTAGAGGGTTAGTGCACAAAAAATTCTTATATTCTGCATGAACACAATTTCTACCAATGCTACTGGACATTAGCTACAGCCACTGATACTTTATGGAACAAAAAGATCCATTCAAAATAGTAAAAGAGGCATTGCAAAATAAATGGCAGAATCTGTCAAAAACAGAACAGTCCCTAAATACGAATTTTTTCGAGGCACTTAACTTGCTCAAATCAGAAAACTCAAAACTAATGAAAGTTGCATATATATCTGAGGATTACGCACAAAAAATTCCAGTTCCATCCAATTTTTCTGTAAATAGTTATGAATTTAACGGTGGACAGCAGAAAACAGTTTCAGCACAGGAATCCAAATCTAGCATCAACTTTAGAGGCTTAACTTGACACAACAATGCAATAAAGTAAAGATACAAAGGAATTGCTACAGAGGTAGACATCTTCCTTGACTAAAGCTGAAAATAAAAGATAATGGGTTGCCTCCCAAAAGCGCTTTCTTTAATGCCTTTTAGCTAGGCTTGATAGTTCTAATGATGCTCTCATGAAGATAGAAAATGAAGCAAAAGGAGCATCAAAAAGCCAATTCAAAACACATTTAAGTCTAACCCACTTCCTATGCATCGGAATCTTGTATACAAATAAATTCACAAAGAACAAAGTGACAAGCATAGGAAGATAAAGCAAGAGTAACTTCAAAACTTTTAGCATATAGGGAGGTGTTTTAGTACCGTGAAAACTTCTACAACCATATTCTCCTCTCTCATAATAATTTTTAGTAGTATAAATAAATTCAACCATATAAACACAAGAATCATTCAACTTAGATAATATAGTCACATGGTGGATCCGGGGAGGGCTAGCGAGCTAAAGAACTCACACGAGAAAAGGCCGAGCGCTGCCAAAACCGACTCGGGGAAGGGAGGAAACGCAAGAACACACGAAGAATACACCCGAAACCTCAAGCAGACAAGAACACACACGATGTACCCAGGTTCGGGGCCCTCGTGAGGAGGTAAGACCCCTACTCCTGCCTTTCCTCACTATATATGTGTCTCACAAGATCTACAAGATGCTCCTTGAGCTGTTTTGCCTCTAACTCTAGGATGAACTCAAGAACAAGGATGAACTACAAGGTGGAGAGGAGTAAATGCGCCTATAGTTTTGGCTCTCTGGTTGGTGTCCCTCCCACAGGAGGAGTTATGGCGCTATTTATAGAGGTCCGGCCGAGTTGGCCGGAAACCCTAATTCCTCCGGGTCCCACCGGACAACAGCTGCAGTCCAACGGTAATGTCGACATCCCTACCAGACCTAGCAGCCGAGCTACCCGGCATAGGTCGAGGTAGGCCATGATGCCTCTTGCCGTAGCCGCCGCCGGCCTAGGTGATGATGCTTCCCCTGTCAGAGACAGGACGTGGCTTCTCCATGCCTTGTCTCCTGTCATTCTGTTGGCAGTACAGTGGAATAGTCACATCGCCCTTGTCTTGTGCATTTTGTCCCACGCCCGTGTCAGGCGGAAGGTTACTTAGCTTCCGTGTCAGACGGGTCAGTGTCCTTGCCATGTACTTGCCCTTGACTTCAGGTCCGACATAGAATATGCCGGACGATCTTGCCCAACCCGGCATGGCTATGCCGGATTCTTCCCCGTACCCCGGCAAGGGTATGCCGGGCCTGGTTATCCGGAACGTTTTCCCGAGTCCCGGCATGGCTATGCCGGAACCTCTTTCCTGCACACAATAGACCGAAAGATGAAGCCGACACGAGGATGTCGGTCCGGTTATGTCGGTCCGACCCGAGTTAGTTTACCAGTGTGCCTTGCCTTGATCTTTCCCACACCAGGAGTATGCCGGCTACCTCCGACATACACCCAAGTCGGCCCTGCATATAACTCGGTCCAGCCAGGACCCTGCTCACCAGTACCTGTCTCGGATGTTGCACAAGAGAATGCCCCTAGGCCCAGCTACTCGAAGATGTCTTAGGCTTGCTCCCAAATACATCTTCGAGAAGCTGGTTCTTAGGAGAACTCTCTGCTCCTGCCTGAATGATAATGAGGGACTGGGGGTCTATTTATAGTGTCACCAGGGGAGACAGTCTGGCCCCTGCTCTCTCCAAAGGGCACCTCTTGACCTTTCACAAGAGTCACCTCCTGAGTATCCCCAAAGGGCGTCACTTCACTTCCCGAAGGGTCACCCGACCTCTGTAGCTAGGCGAAGAACATTTACTACTGTAAACATGAGTATCTTACCCCTGCCTTTACCCTACCCGAGGGTAGCCCCCGACAATAATTGATTGGCTAAAAGAGGAAGGTGAAGATATAAATATTAATTACAATTAGTGGAGTTTTGATTTATGATAACTCTCGATTAGATGGCTAATGCTGATAATTTTCTATCTTTCTAGCTACTTTTCATTCTTTATTCATTTCGGTAAAATTCCCGACAGTATTTTAAATTCGAACTACAAGTGTGCCATAATATGGTACCCAAACTGCAGAAAAATGTTGTAAGTAAATAAATAGAATTCAACGCAATACTCAGAGATTATTTTCCATCGTTTGCTATATTTAATGTATGGATGTGTTTTTAGGCATTTAAATTAGAAGAGGAGAAAGAAATCAGACGAGCCGTTACACATGCAGTGAACTCATGAAGAATATAAATAGAGCAAGAGGCATGTCAGGCATATTTAGGAGATCGTTTAAATTAAGCCAAGTTGTGCTGCATCGTGCATAGAAGGTTTAATTACACACACCTTGCAAGCGTGAAGGCATATATGTTTAGCAGTTGGTTTAAATTAGATAAAAAGCCTGCTTGGGCTGCCTCACAACATTAACCAATCTGTAGCCAGCTCCAACAACCTGACGCTGCTGTCGTCTTGTTTGCGATCTGCGTTACTGCGTATAACTGTCGTTTTTCTCAGCTCACAAGCACGTAGAATAAGTCAACATGTACATAGGATCTCCAAAAGAGGATCGTGGAATCAATTATATTCTTATCGATAAAGGGATCTTTACTACTCCTCCGTCCGGGTTTATAAGTACTCTACATATACGAGGTTGTAAATTTGAGCAACATAAAATGATATATATATATTATAAAAATATATTATTACAAAATTCGGACTTTATAATTTCTAATGATATAATTTTTTATTATAAATTTATATTATATTGGTTAAATTCACAAACTAGGGATACATAGAGGACTTATAAACCGGGACGGAGTGAGTACCAAAAAAAAGTTTAAGCATTAAGGAATCAAGTATATAGCACAGTAATTAAATTACATGCCACCGATAAGGTTTGTGCAAATAACTAGTAGGTGTGTACAAAGAAGAAATGCATTTGGATAATGCTTATATCATTAAACACATTTCTATTGGAGATCCTATACGCATCTATTTCTTGGCGTACAAAAGAGGATCGCGGAGTAGAGTACCAAGTGTATTTCCTTCACAAACTTGTTAAATAAATGCATATGTATGCAGAATTTTTTTAAATAATGAAAATATGAAGAATGTAACGAATCTATTATAAAAGCATAAATCTTCGGATTTTCTTTCAGGAATGCCACTTTCAATAAAGAACATGAAGCGTGAAGGTACGCACCCAAGTCCAGACGGCAAACAGTTGGCAAAGAAGGAAGCAATGCTTGTTTAAGCTACTCGTGTCAAAGATCACTATGTTCATGTATGTTAGGTTTGATGATTGACTTAAGCCCTGTTTGTTTGGGTTTTTACTTCTGCTTTTGAAAGCCCAAACAAACAACAACAAACTGTAAAGCGCTTCGTGAAAATTACAGCCGCATTAATTGCTACCATGAGCCTGCAATGACTTGGATTCACTCGACTTTGGCCCTATACGCGTGCCGCGCTCGACTTTTTTTTGAAACCGAGGCAAAAGACTTGCAATTTTCATTAATTAAGAAGAAGTGGGAATTGAACAGTTAATTAGCGGGAAACCGTTCTAAAACCGAAACAACAACCTCGCTGACCGTCATGGAACACGACCGTCACGAGAGCACACACAGCCACCCTGGCTACCCACACAAGCTGCACACACACCACTGAAACTAAGGTCGTCGTCGAGGTTGTCGTCGTGTCATCGTCATCAAGCTGCACGCTCTGCAGCGACTCCGACTTCACCAGAAAACCACCAAAAAGACCACTGCCGAAGCGGTGTCGAGAGCCCACGTCGGCCTATGCCAAACAGATGACTCATCGCGTAGAGGAAGACAGCTCCGATTTTGATGATGGGCTTCGGAGAGGAGATGCGCAAGACCTGCGCCGAAGAAGACCTTCACGACCGGACCGCCCCCAACAGGTCATCGTACACCACTCAGATGAAGTAGCTTGAGAACCATAGCAGCTCCGACTCCACCGTCAGGGAAGACCAACACGAAGACTCTCGGACACGCCGGAAACAAGCCGACTACGAAGCCAATGCCGCGACCTCTCCATTGCTCAGCACCATTGTCGTTGCCAAGTCTTGACACCACACGGAAACTCCACGTCACCGACCGGGCACCTGCCGATCCCGACGCCGTGCACGTCCAGCCCAAGGAAAGCGTGTATGGAGCTCATGAACTTCAAAGACAGCGCCCCAAAGAGGGTCACGACGTGGAAGCGTCGCCGCTGCCCGACCCCACCGGAGTCTAGGCTTTCGCCTGAAGGACATGGCCCGGGGATTGTGGGTGCCGGAGAGCTCCACCGCAGTGCCTCCACTGAGGAGCGCGACGTCCATGGACGCCGCCACCGCGGGCCGGCAAGCCGAGCAGACCTTCGCCCGGAGCTTCGACACACCACCACCCCATGCAGCTGACGAGATCAGCCCGCAGATCCGCTGATCCGTGCACCTCCAAAGCGGCAGCAGCGCCACTGCCACGCCGGAGCCACCACCGCACCTCGCCTCCATCAACAGGACCAGAACCAGCCGCCCAGCGCCGGCAGGAGCCAACGCAGGCAGCAACCACAAAACCACCACGGCCGCACCACCAAGAAGCAGGAGGGGGGCCGCCACCCCGCCCCGTCACGCCGAGCAGGAAGGCCTGCCGGCGCCGCCGCAGCAGGCGACGGCCAAGGGCCGTACACCGTCGAAGACGCTGCGAGGGACAGCACGCCGGCCACGGAGAGGATTGGAGGGAGCTGGTCGCCGGGAAGCGGTAGGCCGGCCACGAGAAGGAGGACGAGCCTCCCCCACCAAATCGCCGGCAGCCAAGGCAAGGGGAAGCAAAGGCGCCACCCCACGCTCGAGAGCACCTACTCTGCGCCGTCTTCAAGCCGTGTAAGCCGCCGACGTCACCTCGCAGCCCCGCCGCCGAGTCGCACAGCCGCCGCCGCGAGAGAAGGGCCGCGCCGCCCCGCGCGTCCACCGCGAGCACTCCCCGCGCCGCCTTTGGGGGCCGGGGCCGCCGCCACCGCGGCGAGGGCAGCGGCAGCGGCGGAGGCAGGCCATGAGGGGAGATCGGCCGGCGGCGGCGCTAGGGTTTCCCCCGTGTCGCTCAAGCGGAGCGACGTGGGGGTCGGGTGTGGAAAAAAGCGCGCTCGACTTTGGTTAGCTCTTAGCTGTACGTGTGTCCCCTTGACTCATCAATAGTCTAGCCATACTCTATCTCACAAGATATATCCTTTTATTTGAGAAATTTGGTATACAAAATATGTATGTGTGAGTAAGTTTCATTCCCTTGCAGGCTTTAAATTTTGGTCCGAAAGTCGCACCATTTTAAACAGATTTTATTAAATTCGTTACACGCGGTTGCCCGTTTGAAAAAAATTAGGAGTAGCTCGTTTTCGCCATTTTATACTACTTGCGTGTTGTATTTTTTTTATTTCAACGGACATGTATAAATAGATGTCGCATTTACCCTCTCGTTATACACGTTTACGGCACAACTGCCACCAAATCAACTACACAGCCCCCAGCCCGGCACCCCTGTCTCCCTGACCTCTTCTCTCCCTCGTGTCTGTTCCTGTTGCCGACTAGGGTTAGGGTTCATCATTGCCGCCCTACCGACGACCATCGGTCTTCGTGCCCCGCCCGATGGGCTCCTTGCAACGCCCTTGTGTGAATCCACACGCATGTTCCAGTCCCGCGCATAGGAGCTCGACAAAGCAAGGCACGCCCGCCCCCGCGTGCGTCACTTGCTGACCACTGTAGGCCCTCTTGTTAGCGTACTATGTTTGCATATATACGTGTTTCAGTTATTAGAAAAAATAGATAAACTAAAATGATTTAGCCCTTAAACATCTTAGTTATAAATAAAGTAAGTTAAAAACAACTATTTCACTTTAAATCAGAACTTATATAACATCATCAGCATCCAGAGGCATTCCAGACATTTCATCCATAAAACCAACAGCAACAGCCGCTAACAGCACTCTTACCAAACATCAAATCTCTGCTTCAAACAGTTGCTTTCTCACAGTCCACTAGTTACAGCTGCTTCTCAACAACTGCAGCCCAAACAAACAGACCTTTAGGCCAAAGATCACCGCTAGGCTTTTTTTGTATGTGTACCTTTGCTACCATGCCGTCAATGTCGCCCATGTTCACCGTTCCCGTGTTCTCTAAACTTCTTATAGATGATCTATAGAGTTCTATAACACGGTCGGTGTAACTCCATCCCAATGCATGTGGCGCCTTAACTTTGCGTGCACATATTTTGACCATCAATTTGACCATTAATATATGAGAATTACGTCCTAAAACTCACACCATTAGAAATGTTAACTGAAAATATGTTTTATTTTGGGCTGGACACAAAGCATAAATGGGTGGATATGGGCGGTGAATAGTACACAATTTTTTTTAAAAATGATTTTTATTTGTGCACCCAAAAAGGGAACGAAGTTTGAGTTAAAATTTTGCATGCTTGGATATCTCGACATTATCTACATCTAAGATTGTTTCCTCAATTTTTTGAAACTTTAAATATCATTTTTCGATTATAAAATGAACTCCTTGTAACTCGGGGCTATTGCTCGGCCACAACAAGGCATGTTCTTTCTTAGGTCACCTCGTTTATGTAGATGGGAAAAGGCAGGTTCTGCCCATTAGTCGAAGAAGAGAAAAGGGAAATACTAAATGACAAAACAAAAGGTACGCTGGCCCATTCGGGAGGAGAGAGAAAGGGATAAAGAGCTGAAATCTGTCCATTGTAGCTTATCAGAATATAAACTCGTTTTTGATTTAGGTACTCAAAGGGATTATGGATTGTACGAATGTCAAATTCATTTGAAAATTTACAATTAATATATTGATATGAAGTTATTTCCTTGTTTATATAGTAGATATATTCGTGTTGAGCATTTTTATGAAGACTACCAAGCTCTGAGATCGCATTCTAAGATCCATTTGTTTGTAAACTTTACTTTTATCATAGAAGTGGAATGTATCGATTTGATAGAGATTTTATGCCATACTTTTTGCTAGTTTACAATATTTTTTACCAGATATATATATGCCATAATTTGATAGAGATTTTATGTCATAATTTGTAGCATGCTGGAAATATTTATCATATTTTGGGCATTTTGGCTACTACTCTCTCTGTTCCATAATATAAGATGTTTTACATGTAACACGTGTTGTTCAGATTCACACGAAAATGAGAAAATGGATAAAACATATTATATTATGGAACAGAGGGAGTATATCTTACCTAACAAGCGATTACTTATGTATGCCGCGGTCATAAAACCAAATGATTTGGCCCTGGTGTAGTTTCCATAGTATATTCTCATATTTTCTTATGGACTGCAGTGCACCACTTTCATGCAACATTCTATATTGACATGCAAATCCACAGTGTCACCGAACGAGCTCACCTGAATCTGCGCACTTTAAGAGGTCCAAGAGAGCATCTCTCCAAGCCGGAGGAGGCAATTCACATCTTCGTCACCCATGCCTTGTAGAATGTTTCCTGACATGGGTCCCAGGAGATTCGCCTGACACTTGACTCCATGCGCCCTCGACTAGCGCTAGTTGCACCGTCGGATCGGGGATAGAATGGGGAGAACTTTATTCGGACTTAAAGCGTTATCATCTCAAAGAAGGTACTAAAACTTTGAAATAACAAGTACGCTACCACACCTCCATGCAAGGGCCTTCAATTCGGAGGCAGGACGGACTAGCAGCGTCGCCTTTGAGAGTTCGAGGGGGATGACACGCACTCACGTCGTCAAGGAAATGTTTCAACTTGAGATAATTAATAACAACCATGAAACAGGTTTTAGCCCCGCTTTATAAATAAAGCCACATTAAAACCACAGGCGTACAATTACATTCTCATAAACAAGCTAGTTGATACATATCAATGGCGATTTGGTAAGTAAACAAGTGGAAGGAACACCCTGAGAAAATATTCAACTTATTACTAGAAGGGGCCGGCCGGGAGTCTCCTGCAGACCCTTGACTTGACTTGACTTGACTGACGACGACGACAGCCTCTTCAACCTGCAGGCCTCAGGTGGACTCAACCACGTGCCGTGCAGCGTAGAGGATTTCCAGCTTCCGAAGGATTGCCGTTGCTCGCTCCTGCACCACCTTCCACGCGTCGGCGACGTGGTGGTCCTCCGTCAGCGTGCTCCCGACGGCGCACCTCAGAATATAGATGCCGCCCACATTGGCGGAGCTCATGTAGGGCCCCGCGGCGGTGCCGTTCACGTCCTCCAGGAGCCCTCTGTTGATGGCGTTGGCCGCCTTCTCGCCGCCCACCTGCTCCGGCGCCCGCAGCCGGAAGCACACCAGCGCGAACTGCCTCTCCGTCACCACCTCGAACCTGGCGTCGGCCCTCACCATGGCCTCGAACGCCTCCGCCATGCGCACGTGGTTGCGGATGTGCTCACGGAGGCCGTCGGTGCCGTAGCAGCGGAGCACCAGCCAGACCTTGAGCGCCCGGAAGCGCCGGGTGAGGTTGATGGTCCAGTCCATGTAGTCCACCACCTGGTGCCCCTCCGACGCCTTGTCCTTGAGCAGCACCTCCTGCTCCACCCCCAGCGCCGCCGTCAGCAGGCTCGGCTTCTTCACCCACATCCCGCAGCAGTCGTTGTTCACTAGCAGCCACTTGTGGGCGTTCATGCTGAACGAGTCCACCGCCTCCACGCCGTCGATCACGTGCCGGAACTCCGGGCACACCAGCGCCGACCCCGCGTAGGCCGCGTCCACGTGCACCCACGCGCCGTGCGCGCCCGCCACGGCGCACAGCCCGCGGAGCGGGTCCACGGCGGTGGTGCCCGTGGTGCCCACCGTGGCGCACAGGAACAGCGGCACCAGCCCGGCGTCCACGTCCGCCTGCATGGCGGCCTCCAGCGCCGCCGGCGACAGCGCGAACATGTCCGCGTGCCACGTGGGGACCGCGCGGCAGTGGTCGCGCCTGATCCCGGCGATGCACGCGGCCTTGCGGAACGCGAAGTGGGTCTGGTCCGAGCAGTAGACGACGAGGTCGCCGATCCTCCCCGCGCCGATCTGGGCCAGCTTCTGGTCCCTCGCCGCCACCACGGCGGCCAGCACGGCCTCGCAGGAGGTGCCGACGAAGGTGCCGCCGCCGCCTCCGGCGAACAGGAGGCTGCTGGGCAGGTGCAGCGCCTTGCCGAGCCAGTCGACGACCACCATCTCGAGCTCGGTGGCGGCGGGCGAGGCGGCCCACGTGAAGGGCACCGCGTTGATGCCGGCGGTGAGCGCCTCCCCGAGGGCGCCCACGGTGCTGCTGGACGCCGGGAAGTGCGCGAAGTGGCGAGGGCTCTGCCATTGCGTCATCCCCGGGAGGATGAGGTCGCGGACGTCCTGCAGAGCCGACGCGAACGGGTCCGCCGCCTCCGGGCGGGTCGGCGCCTCCGCCGGGAGCAGCTTGCGGAGGAAGCCAGGGGTGACGGTGGGGTGGACGGGGTAGTCGCCCAGGCCGCCATAGTAGCTGGCGACGAGGTCAATGACCTGGTGACCCTGGCGACGGAAGTCGTCGGCGTCGAGCATGTTGGTCGGGGACAGCGGCTTCTCCTGCACCACCGTGCCGCCATTCCCGAGGGTGGCGCCGTACAAGGTGTGGGATGGTGGGGCCATGTGGGAAGCTCTGCCTAGCTACACAACACGTACCAGTGAGTGGTATATGTGTGCAAGCTAGCTCAGGCTAACTAAACGGGGAGGGAGCGAGTGCTGGTGCTGGTGCATTTCCCTAGGGCTGGGGGAGCTCCTTATATAGGGCCGACGCCATGCATGCTCCCGCGCGCGCGTTCCTAGCTGGATTAATAAACTGCAACCTAGCTGGAGCATCTATATCAGCCAGTAAACTACAATGAAATCACTGATGAGTAGCACTAATTTACTTGTGTGGGGACTGGGGAGAGCACGGGGTTGAAACACGACACTTTAATGGCAGAAACAAATTTTCTACGTCCCTGAACTCGTCTCTAGCGTAGGACTCGAGTATGACTAGCTTGATTCGGCACGCTCCACTGCTTGGACTTTGAGGTAAACACTATGACACTGTTTGCCGAGAGCTAGCTCTTTCCTATACCATCTCTCGCTCCTCTGTGTTCGAGATGGTAGTGTAGATATCGTATGTATCCCTAAATAAATTTTCCAAGACGACACTATGTTGATGTCACCCGCTACACCCCGCAAAAAAAAAATGTTTTACTGCCTTTAGCAAAAAAAAAAAAAAACAGCCGCTCCAGTAGTGTATATATCGTATGTATCCCTAAACACGTATGTACCGCTGCTGCAAAAATGCAATAATGCAAGTTTGGACAACACGCGCTGCTGCAAAAATGCAATAACCACAACTATGTGTATCTCACCCGCTTATCTATGACCGTTTAAATGCTTTATGATCCGTACACAAATTATCAATAAAATTTCAACTATCAATAGATCATTAATAATTTATGTGCATGCATTGACAACAAAATTAGATTCGTGTACTAACAAGAAATTTGTGCACATATATTCGACTCAGATGTGGCCACGTCGCAAGCTCACATCTAGGGGCAGCCCGAAGAGGAGCGACATCGCGTCGTGGAGCAACACCGACTTCCGCTTGCAAAGTTCAGTGACGTGATCTGGTTATATCTCAGAACATTCGTGACGGTGGAGAGCCATAACTTTCATGTCCAATCTCAGAACATTCGTGACGGTGGAGAGCCATAACTTTCATGTCCAATGTCCTTGATTCACCGGATTAACTCTTAATCCTCATCGACTAACTTTCAATCGAGTTGTGTGGCCATTCTTTCCAAATCAAGTCACCCAACTCAGCCCTAAGAACATCTCTCTAAGTCGGAGGGTAAAATCATGTCTTGATCAACTACGTCAGGCCAATTACCTATAACGCTTTCCTTTAGAACTATCATGTTACCTATAACGCTTGACAAAGCCTATGCTAGACAATTGATGCATAACTCAGATCATATGAGGGCCACATTTCCAAAGAACTTTTCATACCCACACTACTGACACTGGTACATGACAACTTTGTCAAGAGGCGAATTGGATCCGTGACATGTCCTCCTCCTATGGTGCTTCTCCAGGCAGAGTAGCGTTGCTCCGACGGCACAACGTGGATGGGGGCTACGGTAGGGGGTGTTCGCTGCCCGCGGCGCGAGGATCCCGGAGCAACGGCTCTGGACATGGCGGTGATGGCGTCTCCTCCATCGAGGATGACGGGTCTGGAGGTGGATCCTTGTGGCGGCCCTTGCGAGTGGCCGATCACGGTATCCCAAGCCTAGGTTCTTCATTGGATGCGGGTGGTGGCCGGAGCTTTCTCCGGCATCGTCAGCGCTGAATGCGGGAGATGGTGGCGTCACCAGCCTCACGGTTGGTGGAAATCTAGCCGACTGCGGGTTTGGGGAGGCGCGGTTGCCAGTGAAAACCGCGCCAAATTCGGTCATGGTGAACGATGGTGGCGTATTTGCGTCGTTACCTTGTTGAAGGCACCGTTGTTGCAGCGCTCGGCTTCTCTCCCGAGCTGCTCCTGGGGAAATCCTAAATCTAGGTCTCTCGGATTGTACGATGGTGATGTGTGGTGTCATTCTCCCTCCTCGGGGCATTCTTTGTTACTTGCATACGTATGTGGGTTTCTTCCGCATCGATAACGGCGAGCCTCGGCGGTGTGGTGCAGCAGGGTCTCGACGACGGACGTGTGCTGATGGACGCACGCAGGGCGGTGGCGTTGTCTGGTGTCATAGTGGCGTCAACAACATGCCTAACAAGGTCAATGTGTAGATCACTTTTATGAAGATGGGTGACGAGGGGTGTCCTCATCAATACCCATAGTCGATAGCCTAGGGTTAGAGTTATGAGGTAGAGAACGCGTAGTGCTGGTAGACTCGACGGCTGACAAGCGGGATTTACCCAGGTTCAGGGCCCTCGACTGAGGTAACACCCCTACTTCCTGCTTGTCTGTTATTGCTCTGTGGATATGTGGTGGTTACAAGGGTCTAGCGAGAGTTCGTCTCGCTAGGGTTTGGAGGTTCTGATTTGGCGCCCCCCTGATCGGTAGCCCTCCCAGCCCTTATATGGGGGGCTAGGTCTCGGGTACGTAACCGACTAGGATTACAAGTATGGAAACTACAACCGACTATGGATAACTAGGAAAGCAATCTTCGTCTTGGGCCTTCCTTGATGGGCTTCGTCAGTCTATTGACAATTGGGCTGCAATCATCACATGCACCAGGTACCCACACGACAGGGTACCCGTTCGGTATATCCTCGTCATTAGCCCCCGAGTGCTTGGCTGACTCGGAGAATTAGGCATGGACTCACTCGATAGTGCACGTCACATGTTTGTGTTTGGTACGCTTCATATTGTCTTTCGACTATGACTTTATGCTTTTGACAAAGGATTAGTGACTTAGTAGGCCTGGATTTACTCGATAAGTCGAGACCAGTTAACTGCACATTTGGGCAAAACCTTACTAGCCTTTAATCAAGTTCGAGTCCCCGGGCTCGAACCTGGAACATACTGGACAGATTCGACTCAGGCCGTTGAGGTCTTACTGGCACGTTCTGCAGTCTTAAATTTGCTACCCAGCGCGTCCGCCAGGATTTTCATCGCATCTGCTGACGCGGAAAAAATTAAGGACTTAGCACTGCCGGAGTGGTCCTCAGCCCAGCTCGACTGATCGACGGGTCTTACCTTTGCATTTTATGCATGCAGCATCCGAATCGTCATTGACTGACGTAACTCGGGAATTTCTTTGAGTTTATGCCTTTTTGCTTTTGACTAAGGCGAGTCTCTTTAATCAACTGCCTTTTTTGCTTTTTGAATCTATCGGGTGCGCGGCAGCGCTCCCGATGGGAGTAGCCCCCGAGATTGTGCTTTATTACTCGTAATGAAGGATAATCTCAAATTAATGAATCGTAAAAGAAAATGTCAGTCGAAGACATTTTCACCCACTCCCCGTGGGAGTGTGCTTGACAATATTCGAAATGCTTGCTTTTACCTTAGTCGAGAGACCTTTTGAAGAGCTGCGCGACTTTGATGTACATGAGTCGAAGAAATTTTTACCCGCTCCCGATGGGAGTATGCTCGACTGTCCTTGCTGCGTTTGCTGTATGAGTAGTCGAGAAACTTTTGCAGGATTGCACGTCATTGGTTCAGTCGATTAGCTGATCGGCTATCACTTTTGTATCTGACAACTTTGCCAACTGGGTGATGTCATGCATGACCACCGTGGCGTGCGCGCAGACCTTTGACAGGACGTGTCATTGTGGGTCCGCTTGTTTGACCGTGGTGGACGCCGGTTCAGTTATGATTTGACCGGACGTGGCGAGATTTCCGCGAGCGTGCTCACGATTTCCTCGTTTTTCGTGCGTAGTGGGCGTCGTGTCCTGCGACGGTTACTCTCCGATAGCGCCACGTGGCTTGGCGATTATGCACGGACGGCCGAGATCATTTCTTCCGTCGTGGTAGATATAGATCTCACCGCCGTAGGCTATCTTACCCTGCCATTTGCCTCCTCTGCCTCCTGTTCCTCTTCTTCCTCGAGCGCGCGCTTCCTTCGCTTTTGCCCTTGCTCCCTCTGTTCACCATGGCTCCGAAGAAGAACACGAGCGCTACCGTCCCTTCTTCCTCCGCCAATGCCAGCAAGAAGAGGAAAGGTACCGCGGCCGCCGCGGCCTCCACGGGAAATCCCGCCGCCGCTTTGAAGAAGGTCTCCGGTGACTGGGTAAAATCCGCAGTCACCGAGAAGAAGCTGGCGGCGTTCCGCCACACGGGCCTGCTCCCGCCGTCCGACAAGCTCGCCGCCCGCGCGCCCGCCAACAAGGAGGTACTTCCTGAGCCCCGCGCCGGCGAGCGTGTTTGCTTTGCCGAATTTCTGCCTCGTGGCTTTGCCCTCCCGCTGCACGATTTTGTGCGCGGGCTTCTGTACGCATATGGGGTGCAGATCCACGATCTCACCCCCAATAGCATTTTGCACATTGCCTGCTTCATGGTTTTGTGCGAGTGTTTCTTGGGGGTATCCCCTAGCTGGGCACTCTGGAAGTCCATCTTCCGAGTGCGCCATATGGTCCGCGACGGGCGTGTGTGCCCACTTGGCGGGGTTGGCATCCAGGTCCGTAGCGACTGCCACTACTTCAACCTCAAGGCAGTCGACTCTGCCCAAGGATGGAGGAACAAGTGGTTCTACGTCCCCATCGACCAGGACGTGCGCCCGGCCTTCTCGATTGGGACGACTCCGCTGAAGACGAAAGCGTGGGAACATCCTCTCTCGACTGAGGAGATGGAAGAGGCTGCTCCCCTTATGGACAAGATCAGCAAGCTGCTGAGCACCGTTACCGGTGTTCAGTTGATGAGCACCTTCATCAAGCGTCGAGTGTGGCCTCTGCAGCAGCGCTCCCACCCGATGTGGCGATATGAAGGCCCACTCGACGCCACCAGGATGAGCGATGCGGAGCTGTCGCCCAATGAACTGGACGCTCATGTGAAGTATATCACCAGCATCAAGACTGACGAAGCTATCGACTTCAACTTCTCAGTCGCTCCTTTTGGTCTGGAGAACGCCCTTCCTGAGGTAAATATTCTGGACTTTGTTGCTTTTGCCGTCCTTTGTCTCTGGTGCAAATACCTTTTGAGTGTAATTTTTTGTTTGCGATCAGGGCCATTCGACTGCCGCATCTCTTCCTCCCCTCCCCGAGTCTGGTCCTGCCGAGGAGGCAGCTCTGCTAGATGAGGGGAAGAAAACCGTCACCACCCCGCCTTCGGCTAACAGCTCCGCCACAGAAGAAACAGAAACCGAGGAGGTGAACCAAGTCCGTAAGGGTGGCAACCCTGCGACTGAGCCCGCCGCCAAGCGCCGTCGTGTGCCTCGGGAAGAGGCCTCGAGTTCCCACTCGGGGAGTGCAGAGCGAAGGGACCTGGAGGACTCCGGCAACTCCTCGCCTGCGAAGGGTGCCTCCCCTCTGGCTCGGCGCTCACCGCCGCACTCGTCTGGGCGTATGAGTTTCGGAGGCCCATGCCTTGACGCTGAGCCGGATTCAGATGAGGGCGAACACAGGTGCGTAGTTATGAGGAATTTTTGCTGTGTTTGCTTTTTGCTTGCTTTGTTACTTTACCTTAAGCCTGTTGATACTATCGCAGCAGCGCTAGTGACGATCGGGTGCAGTCTCCTCCCATTGTGGAGGAGTCGACTGTGGCCTCCCCCCGTGCTGACTTAAATGTCGCTAAAACCACTTTGGTGGTTGAAGCGACCACCACAGTTATGACGCCACCTGCTGCTGCTTCGACTGCGAACCCTTCCACTTCTGCAACTCCCTCATGGGCTGACCATGTAAGTATTTTCGCGTTTTATGTTCTGAATCAATCGCCTTGCTAATATCTATTGCATATCTTTTGCAGCCTGCCGTCCGTGGCCTTGTCGCGACTGGCAAGGCTTTTGTGCAATCGGAGGAGGAACGGGTCATTCTTCGCTCCCGCCTCGACGAATTGAGCCGTAAGTTTTTCTGATTTACTTCATGAGAGACGGCATTTTTTTGCTTTTGGTGTTCTGCAGCTGAGCTGTTAATTAACCGTCCCAGCTGAGAAGGGCCTCGTCGAGAAGCGAGCGACTGAGCTGGAGCAGTGACTGAAGGATCTGGAAAGACAATTCGTCGACCAGCAGTCGCGCGCGAAGAAGGATCTGGACGATGCTCTGAGCTCGGCTGCCTCTCGCGAGCGGGAGTACGCGACCCAAGTGTCAGATTTTGCGCGTGTGATAGAAGGTTAGTATGCTTTGTTTATGCTTTGCGCCTTTCTTTTGTTGGTCCTTGTACTGACTTTTCAGTCGTTCTTCTTTTTTGAAATTGTGAAGGATCTGTTGCCGCATCTACCTCCGAGGGTATGTCCAGTGATGACCTGTCACTTGACCGCGCCATGGAGATGCTGAGCGCCGCCATCCAACACGCCAAGAGTTCCCTGGATACGTCCACTCGAACCCTTGGCGCTGTTTTCAAGGAAGTGCTTCCGTCGAGTGAAGTTCCTGCCACCGTGCGAGGTTTCGCAGACGTGCTGGGTCCCGGTTCTTCGACTTTGGCGGAGTTCGCCCGCGACTTGACGGTACGCGGCTCGGAGTCTACCCTCAAGCTCCTCCTTGGTAGCGGCGTTATTGCCGAATATGAGGCTGTCCTGTCTGAATTCCCGAAAAGGTCGGATGGGCAGCCTTTGTCTTTGAAGGGTGTAACCGAAGCCGCCATGCGACTATCGCGTATCTGTATCGACACCATGGAGCGCAGATCTGCTGGTGTTGCTGCTATGTCCAAGTCGCGTAGGGCTAGGTCCGAGTCGGTGTCCCGTGTTTAGACTTTTGACTTTGAGTTTATGTAATGAAGATTCGACACCCAACATGGGCGCTTTTGCTACTTACTTTGTTTATGATATGAACCCCATGATGCACCTTTCTTTACGTATTTGTCTTCTGTTGTCTTGCCTTGATTTGTGCCTGCATCTGAAATATATGATTATGCGTTTGTCAGCCAGACGATACCGATCCAACTGAGGCTTCTCGGCCGTGTGCGGGTACTCGAGCAACTGCTGAAGCAAAAAATAATGCCAAGGTTTTGGCTTATGCAAAGAAGCGAGTGGTCACTTTAGAGCAGGAGCTAAAGGCCACTCAGACGGAGTTGAAAATCCTTAAGGCGAGACCAGCTCTTGCCACCCAGCGTGAAGAATATGTGCTTGGTGAAGTCGAGCACTCGAACATGCAGCTCGAAGGTATGTATCAGGCGATTGCCTTTGTGATCTTCTTATGTCTTCTCTATCTTCTGTTGATAGTTGCTCGTCTGCAGTTTTCGTCCAAAACATCAAGGAAGAGGAGGAACGGGTCAACGAGCACTTGGACAACGCGACTGATAACCCAGTCTCCGGCCCTCAGCATTTCTGGGCAGACAGGTATCGCGCCCGCGAACTCGCTACCCTGAAGGATCGAGTGTTCCGTGGCGCTATCCTACTCGAGCGTTGCCGGGCGGCGTTTATGCGTGTCAACCACTTCTTGTTTCCGGAGGGGCCGCAGCCGCAAGGAATTCATGCGTTGGTTGATCTGTTCCAATCTGCAACTTCCATCCGAGAGGCCTTGACTCGAAGAGTTGTTCTTGGAGCCAATGCCGTCATGGGATATATTCGCAGCCAACATCCTACTTTTCGCATTTCTTCACCTGCAGCTGGCTCGCGTCTGGAGCGGAAGTTTTTGGACAGGACTGCGGCTTCAGCGGAAGCGTTTGTGGATTGTTTGCACGACCAGCTTATCGACTCCGGCTTGCCTGTAAAGGATGAACCTATGTAACTTGTGTAATTATCCAGCCCCCGAGTCCCTCGAGTGGGGGTGTAAATAGTAAGATGTTTATGTAAGTATGTATGTATCCAGCCCCCGAGCCTTCGGGTGCCGCTGTGTGTTCATGACAAGTACTCAGCCCCCGAGTCTTCGAGTGTGGCTGAGTTTTGCTGCTTATGACAAGGACCCAGCCCCCGAGTCTTCGAGTGTTTCGGGTTGGGAGTGATTTGTCTTATGATAGTAAATTATGCGAAGAAGAACATCTTTCTTTATTCCCGATATTGGCCAGCAAGCCGCCTCATTAAAAACCTTCCAGTCCCCTTAGGTACCCTGGTAAGGAAAAGAGCGCGTCTGAAACCTGCTGGCCTTTTCGACATTTATGCTCTGTTACATTGACTATGACATCTAGGCATAGAAGCGGCGCAGGTGCGCCACGTTCCATGGGTTATTTGACAATTCTCCCGTCTGGGCGTGCTTAAGTCGATAGGCACCACCGTCGATGACCTCCGTGATAACGAAAGGCCCTTCCCATGGTGATGCGAGCTTGTGCACCTTCTTCTGCTTCATCCGGAGTACCAAGTCGCCTACCATGAATGTTCTGGGTCGGAGTCGTCGACTGTGGTAGTTACGGAGATCCTGCTGATAAACGGCTGTGCGAGCAAGGGCCGTATTGCGCGATTCTTCGAGTAGATCCACCGAGTCTTCGAGTGACTCGTTCGCGTCGTCTTCGTCGTACACCTCGACTCTTGGTGCGCTGAATTTCACCTCTGGTGGCAGTACTGCCTCTGCGCCGTAGACCATGAAAAACGGAGTAAACTGGGTCGAGGCGTTTGGGGTTGTGCGCAGACTCCATAGTACTGCCGGGAGCTCGTCGACCCAAGCACCCGCGGCCCTTTTGAGTGGTATCAGTAGTCTTTTCTTAATGCCCGTGCAGACGAGACCATTAGCTTTTTCTACCTGTCCATTGGACTGCGGGTGCGCCACCGATGCGCAATTGAGCGCAATGTTCCACTCTTTGCAGAAGGAACGAAACTCCTCGGCTGTGAAGTTTGTGCCGTTGTCCGTGATGATGCTGTTTGGGACACCAAAGCGATGGATGATAGATTTTATGAAATTGACTGCTGTAGCGGCAGTCGAGCTTGTTATTGGGACTGCTTCTATCCACTTCGTGAATTTGTCCACTGCCACCAGCAGGTGAGTATGTCCTCCAGGCGATGACTTTTTGAGTGGTCCGACCATGTCAAGCCCCCATTGGGCGAAGGGCCAAGCCAATGGTATGGTTTTGAGTGCTGATGCGGGTGCGTGAGGCTTGGTGGCGAATTTCTGGCACCCGATGCACCTCTTGACAATGTCTTCTGCGTCCTTAAGTGATGTAGGCCAGTAAAACCCTGCTCGGAAGGCTTTGGCTACGAGTGATCGACTGCCGGCATGATGCCCACAGGTTCCTGCATGAATATCGCGAAGTATGGTTTTTCCATCCTCAATTTCCACACACCTTTGGAACATACCTGAGATGCTTCGTTTGTAGAGTTCCCCGTTGATGATGGTGTATGCTTTGGAGCGTCGAGTGACTCGTCGAGCCTCTGCCGCATCGTCTGGTAGTTCGTCACGGAGCATGTATGCTAGGAAAGGTTGAGTCCATGCTGGTATTACCTGATCGCCCTGGCATAGTAGCACTTCGAATGCCGGATCCTCTGAGCTGGGCGCTTTGTCTTTGGATGTGGCAGTCGAGGTCGATGGGGGCCGCTGCTTTTTAATGGACCTGTGCTGGATTCGCTCCAGGAAGACGCCTGGTGGGACTTGTGCTTTAGTCGAGCCAATGTTGGCTAGTATGTCCGCTTCCTCATTGCTTTCTCGCCCCACATGTCGTAGCTCGCATCCATCGAAGTCACCTTCTAATGTGTTGTAGAGGTCGCGATATGCGATCATATTGTCGGCTATGGCATCGCAAGCTTTCATTGTCTGCTGCACGACTAGGTTTGAGTCACCGTATATCATAAGTCGGGTGCACCCCAGTGCCTTAGCCATTCGCATGCCGTGGATCAGGCCTTCATATTCTGCCTCATTGTTGGATGGCCGCTGGAAGTCCATCTGCAACACGTACTTGAGCTTGTCGCCTTTAGGTGATATGAGTACGACGCCTGCACCCGCGCCTTCGTTCTTCTTAGACCCATCGAAGTACATTGTCCATGAGTTGGACACATCAGGGATTCCTGGCAGCTGAGATTCTATCCACTCCGTTGTGAAGTCGGGTAGGACTTGTGCTTTGATGGCCTTCGGGTGGTCATATGTGATCCCGAGTGGCCCGAGCTCGATGAGCCATTTTGCTACTCGCCCCGTTGCGTCGGGATTGGTGAGTATATCCCCGATTGCTGATTTACTGACCACCGTTATCGGGTGCTCCGTGAAGTAGTGGCGTAGCTTCCTGGATGTTATGAAGACAGCGTACGCTAGCTTTTGAAAGTGCGGGTATCTTTGCTTTGACAGGGACAGGACTTCGCTGACGTAGTAGACTGGTCTCTGGATGCTCTGAGTTTTTCCTTCCTCCAAGCGTTCGACTACCAAGGCCGTACTTACTACTCTATTTGTGGCTGCAACGTACAGGTACAACGGCTCCCTCTCCTTGGGTGCCGCCAGGATGGGAGGATTTGTGAGTATTCGTTTGAGATCTATGAAGGCTGCTTCAGCTTCAGCTGTCCACTCGAACTTGTCCGCCTTCTTCATTAGTCGATAAAGTGGCAACGCCTTTTCACCCAATTTACTGATGAAGCGACTAAGCGCTGCTATTCGACCTGTCAACTGCTGCACCTCGTAGAGCTTTTTAGGTCTTTGCATGGTTAATATGGCATGTATCTTTTCTGGGTTCGCTTCTATTCCTCGGGCAGACACCAAGTACCCCAAGAGCTCTCCGGCTGGAACACCAAAAGTACACTTGTCTGGGTTAAGTTTGATGTTGTACCTGTTGAGATTGTCGAATGTTTCTCGCAAGTCTGCGAGTAGTGTGCTTTCTTCTTTCGACTTGATGACGATGTCATCTACGTAAACCTCGACATTGTGTCCAATTTGCGTCTTCAAACAATTCTGCATCATACGCTGGTAGGTGGCACCTGCGTTCTTGAGCCCGAAGGGCATTGTGGTGTAGCAATATACTCCGAGTGGAGTTGTGAAGGCTGTCTTCTCCTCGTCTTCGACTTTCATCCGTATCTGGTGATACCCCGAGTATGCATCTAGGAAGGATAAACGTTCGCATCCCGCAGTGGAGTCGACGATTTGGTCGATACGTGGCAGTGGAAAATGATCTTTCGGGCAACACTTGTTGAGCCCGGTGAAGTCGACACACATCCTGGTTGCTCCTGTCTTCTTCTTCTCGACTAGCACAGGGTTGGCTACCCACTCTGATTTTTTGATTTCTCGAATGAAGTTTGCTTTGAGTAACTTTTCTACATGCTTCTCTATAGCCTCTCTTTTGGGACCGGAGACACGACGTACTGCTTGCTTGACTGGCCTAGTTCCTAGATGAAGTTGGAGGGAGTGCTCGGCGAATTCCCTGGGAATACCTGGCATGTCGGCTGCACACCATGCAAATATATCCCAGTTCTCACGGAGGAATTCGACGAGCGCGCTTTCCTATGCAGGAGACAGGCTTGTGGACACCCTGACTGTCTTGGCTGGATCAGTCGGGTGAACCTGGTGCTTCTTTATGCCATCTGCGGCGCTGAATGCCTTGTCGACTGCCTGTTTCTTTTGCTCGGGCATGTATGTTGGGTCGTTGGTGAGTGAGAGCTCTTCGAGGGTTTGCTCCATACCGAACGTCTCGGAGATTTTGCTGAAGTCGCGGTCGCAAGCGTCAGACCTTTGAAAGTTTCCGTTGACTGTGATGACTCCTTTCGGGCCTGGCATCTTCAACTTGAGGTATGCGTAGTGTGGCACCGCCATGAATCGAGCAAATGCGGGGCGCCCTAATATGGCATGGTATTGTGACTTCCAGGCGACGACTTCGAATTCAATCGACTCGGTTCTGAAGTGGTGTGCATCGCCGAAGGTGACGTCGAGTTGTATCGTGCCTTCTAGGAGAACAGGCTTACCTGGGACAATACCATGAAAAGTGTTTGTGGACTGGGGTAAATTTTCGACTGACCTATTCATCCGGCGAAGTGTATCGGCGAAGATGATGTTGATGCCGCTGCCTCCATCCATGAAGACCTTAGTCATGGCGTATCCACCAATCTGAGCGTCGAGTACCAGGGCAGCGTGGCCTGGTCGGTAGACAGATGGTGGGTGATCTTCTCGATTGAAGGTTATTGCGGTTTTAAATCCCCGCAAGAAGTCTGGTATGGCTGGAGGCGCCATAACCGCCATGTTAACGTGTCGAGTGTGGATCTTTTGCTGCCTGTTGGAGGGACGCCCTTTTTGAATCATGAACATCTGTCCCTGGGGCTTTGGGTATTGCTCCTCCGTTGCTTGAGGTATGTGATGTATGGCTCCCGCGACTTGGCTTCCTGGGTTGTATGGTGGTGGGGGTGGTAATGCCGCGACTGGCTGTGTTGGTGGTGGCGCGATGTAGGCTGGTGGTGCAGTCGAGGGTGTGGCCCTTCTGACTCTCGTCATGTAATCCGCCGCTATTTGTTCGAACTCTCGGCAGTTCCCCATGGTGTGGTTGGAGATTAGCCTTCCATCATCTCCCTTGAATAGGTGCAGCCTGCAGTAATCATCCATCTTCTCTTGAAATGTTTTCTCTGGTTTTGCATCTGTGCGTTTACGCCACTCTTGCCTTCGGTATCCACCGCTACGCTGATCGCGGTCTCGACTGCCTCGTCGGTCGTCCGTTCGACTGTCTCGGCGATCATCTCCTCGACTGTCGCGGCGACTATCGTTTCGGCTGTCGCGGCGATCTTCTGGTCGTCTGTCCTCCTTGACGTGATTGTCCTGTGAGAAACCCGCTGCTACGAATTTTACCTTGTCGTTGTCGCTGTAACCACTTTTGCGTCTTCGTCTTCTATCATCCCTGTCGTGGTGGTCTCGACTATTACGTCGATCCTCACGGTCATGTGGGGAAAGTGGACGCTTGGTCCTTATGGAATCTTCGCCGTCCGCCCACTCGGTCGCTATTTTCATGAGCTCTGCCATGGATTTTGGCTTTTGGCGACCGAGTGCTTCTCTGAAGTCTTCTCTGAGGACCCCCATGGTGAAGGCGTCCATGGCTCTGTCTTCGGAGATTGTGCCGACTGAATTGCGGATGGCAGTCCATCGCCTGATGTATGCTCGAATTGGTTCGTCCGACCTTTGCTTGCAAGCCCGTAATTCCTCGAATGTTTTGGGCCGCTCACACAGAGGATCGAAATATTTGATGAAGTCCTCCCGAAAGTGATCCCAGGAGTCGTATGATGCTTCGGGTAATGCTTTGAGCCAGTCGCGAGCTGTGCCTTCAAGCATCAGCTGTATGTACTGCAGTGCTGTTGTAGTTGTCCCCCTTTGGCACACGACTGCGAGCTTGTAGTCCTCGAGCCAGCCTGACGGCTCTTGTTTGCAGTTGAACTTCGGCGTTGTTGGTAACCCGAACCTTTTGGGCAACCTGGCTTCGCGGATTCGCCGTGTGAAGCATCGTGCTCTGCAAGGTCCTGTATCGCGACCGTCACTCGAATCGTTGCTGGCGGATCTCCTAGACCTGCTTCGTGAACGGCGATGACTCGAGTATTTTCGTGTGCCACTCCTGCGAGGGCTTCGACTGCGACGATCTCGTGAACGGCTTCTGCTGCGCTCTCTGTGCTTCTCCGTCTGGAGTCCTTTTGCCGCGAGTGCGAGCGCCTTTAATTGCTGAAGATGTAGTTCTTCGGCCGGATCGCCTGCTGGAGGTGCTGTCGCCTTGAGGTATGCTCCAAGTGATATCAAGGCACCTTCAGCTGTTTTGGGTACTAGTACGCCTTCGGAGTCCAGAGTCATGAACGAATGTTCTAAGTTGCGAGTGACTCCGGATCTCTCTCCTTCTGGGATGCTGGCGAATCTCGATCTATGCCTGCGCTCCGTCGCACCTGTGGAGCTGAGGGAAAGCTGCCTTCTCCGCATACTCGAGATGCTAGCCTGCTTTCTGCGTTCTTCTAGTGTTGCTCTGTATTCCTTTAATCGCATTGTTTCTTGCCAATTGAAATAATTGTATGTCATCAACTCCTCTGGGGTTGCATCTGCTGACATCATTGTGCAGTCCTTTATGATTTTGTCAACTTTCGCTGCTATCTCTGCTGTGATAGTTAATGCTGTCACGCCATCTGGTAATGTGACTGTGCAAGGAAATTCTGTAGGTCTGCGACTAGCTGCTGCCGCTGAGGTTTCGGCGCTGAACGCAACGTAGACCTGCCGAGGTATGACCGGGGGATATGTGTATGTGCTATCAATGCCGGTTATGGGCTCGGGGTCGTCGTCCAAACTCATGTCGGAGTTGTTGCTGATCTGGGCGTCGGTGTTGACGTATGCTTCGGGTATCTTTTCAGGATCGTCTTCGTTGCTGGAGAGGAACTCGTGATCCGCTTGGATCTCTGGCCCGGCGAAGTCGATGAGGTAGATGCTGTCGTCCGTGTCTTCAGTTTGCCTGTAGTCGGGTGCAGTGTCGAGTGCCGTGATGTGTTCGACTGTGGTGACTTGATAGTCAGACTGTACCTCATCCTCTAGAAGCTCTTGCGCCAAGAGTTTATTGAACTCTTGGGTTGTTATGGAGTCGACTAGAGATCTTGACGGCGAGATCGAGTTGACCTTTGACGACGTAGCTTCCATGCCTGCAGATGATGTGACCATAGTAGATGGTTTCTCGACTGCGCCTATCTGATGGGTAGATTGTGCCTTATCCTCTGGGAATTCTTGCGCCATGATCCTATTGAACTCCTCAGTCGACATGGATGAGGTTGGGGATGTCGGCGATGGGATCGAATCGATCTGTGATGAGGTATCTTCCTTGCCTGCTGGAGATGTGATCGTAGTCGATGGATCTTTGAGTGCCTCCATCGCGATCGAATCGGTCAAGTCCTGCACACCAAGCTTATCGACGAAAAAATTGTGCTCTCCAACGGTTAGATCGAAACCTGAATCGAGATTAGCGAAAACTTCCTGTGCTTCCGGTGAGTACGGTTTGATTCTTTTCAGCGATGCGATTTGCGAAGTTGGCGACTGATCGCCTGATGCTTCAATGCCAGTCAAGATTGTCAGCGCGTGGCTGTTTGCAGATGTAGTCGGCGAGTTACCGTTTGAAGACGAAACCAGCGAATCCGTAGATCCAACACTACCTGTTCCCACAGACGGCGCCAATTGACGAGGGGTGTCCTCATCAATACCCATAGTCGATAGCCTAGGGTTAGAGTTATGAGGTAGAGAACGCGTAGTGCTGGTAGACTCGACGGCTGACAAGCGGGATTTACCCAGGTTCAGGGCCCTCGACTGAGGTAACACCCCTACTTCCTGCTTGTCTGTTATTGCTCTGTGGATATGTGGTGGTTACAAGGGTCTAGCGAGAGTTCGTCTCGCTAGGGTTTGGAGGTTCTGATTTGGCGCCCCCCTGATCGGTAGCCCTCCCAGCCCTTATATGGGGGGCTAGGTCTCGGGTACGTAACCGACTAGGATTACAAGTATGGAAACTACAACCGACTATGGATAACTAGGAAAGCAATCTTCGTCTTGGGCCTTCCTTGATGGGCTTCGTCAGTCTATTGTGCACCAGGTACCCACACGACAGGGTACCCGTTCGGTATATCCTCGTCAATGGGTTTGAGGAAGATGCGGCGGGGACTTCTCAGGCCTGCACATACGGTTCATGTTGAAAATCTACCGAACCGGTGCTCCGGTTTTGATGACGTGCGTGAGGGGGAGGTCAGGGTAGACGGCTCTGATATTACCAACCCAATTTGCAACATAGTTTGGGTCAGCTGAGGCTGATGGATGAGATGACTCCTCTGTCATCCATCTTGTAGGTGTAGCGACACTTGTCGCCAAAATGGTGGCTTTAATTTGATCGCTGTATTTTTCTTGTAAGGTTTTCCTGAATAATATAATAAAAGAAAAGGTCGTGTGCATTATTTTGATCCCGAGGCTGGAGTAAACCTCCATTTAAAAATAATATCAGTTTAACATGATCAAAACAAAATCATCGATTTCAACGTCCAACCCAGCCAAATTATACCCATCGAACTAAATGTCATGGGCTAAGAGGGCCTCTCCCTTCAGAAACCCATCGGCCTTGGTCAGCCGGTCCAGTTAATACTGTTTGCCAAACATGACAAGGAGATCACTTCATATTATGTGAGCAGTGAGAAACTGACTTGTTCACTTGCAAAGGTGATCCGCATGTAGAAATATTGACAAGTATGAAGATTGGAAACTTCCACAGCTTTTCCGGTGGTACTGACATCTGAAAACATTAGTAGTGCCAAATGTCAGGTTTTTCTCCAATGGTAATCAGTATTGGGAAATGTAAAACTTACCCCTCCTAAAATTTGGCTTAACATATTTATGCCATGGGCTTGTTGTCGATACCGCCACGACGTTGTATATACTATGCACGCGTCCATCATCACACGTTCAAAATCGAGATCCACCGCGTCACATCGTCGAGACTCACCATCGTCGATGCAATAGTTGCAAAGCCGCCCCACCTTCATACCTCTCCAGTCAGCACATGCTCTAAAACGACCCCCTTTCTGAATCGAAGGAAACACTTAACTTGAACCAAGTCGGGACAAATATATGGCCGTGTTGATGTAAGCTTCACGAGCCTAGTAGCTGGAGTCACCGTGGAAAACTGAAAGAAACAATGCCATCGGGGCCTCGGAAAGGAAGTGGACGGAATGGCCCGGAATAAAGTTGGTGACTACGACTCAAACGGGTGGTCCGGATCGAGAGAAAATTTGAAGTTGGCTTTGTGTCCCTGCCAGTAAACTACCAGGAAGGATGATTTACTTGTCTGGGGAGAGCACGGGGTTGAAACCAATTTTGTACGTCCCTGAACCCGTCTCTAGCGTAGGACTCGAGTCTGACTAAAATTCACTTAGCTTCATTCGGCATGCTAATAGCCTCATTGCTTGGACTTGAGGTAGACACTATGGCACTGTTTTCGATAATTAATCTCATTTAGAAATTGCCCAATATTTCAATACATACAACTTTGAACTGCTTATGTGATGGTTGTTTGCATGTTAATCCCAGCAGTAAGTATTTTATACATTTTATAGTCCCACTTGTCAGCCAGGAAAACTGAGTCTGATGGAATCTACAGCTGAATGTCGGAGTGATTTTGACTCTTATCAGTGGCGGATCGCATCTAATGAATGTGCACGTGTGCTGGCCACGATCCTTCCCGGTTCCCGCGGCCCGACGCTACTCTAATATACCTGGCTATACTGCATATATCGGTTTGGCATGATAAAAAAATAATTATATCCATTTCAGCGTCCAACACAGCCCAGCATCGACTCAATGTCATGGGTATAGTGGTATCATGAATATGATATATACTACTCTATGTTAGCTGGTAACACCTCTATGTGCAGTATCATATAGTAATGCATTTATTAGCCTATAGACTCATCTTATTTCAAAATCCGTTATGTTACGGTATCTACCTATGATACCACCATCACATCTCTTCTCATTAAATACTTTTCATGTCATCATTTTTGTCTACGTGGCACTTAGGTTACTATCAATGTTACTCCCACTATGACTAGTCTTAAACTAGTCATAATGGGAAGTATTATATACTAATATCATGCATATGATACTACTAAATGTTACTACCTCCATAATGCATGGTAACATATATGATATATGTAGTATCATATATGATTACATTTATTACGTTGTAGACTCATCTTGCATTGGAATCCGTTATGTTACGGTATCTACCTATGATACCACTATCATCTCTTTCTTCATTAATTGCAGTGATACGTCATCTTTTTACCAACATGGCATCTATGATACCACCTATGATACTCCCATTGTGGCTAGTCTTAATGGAGATTATCATATAATGGTATCATGCATATGATACTACTTTATGTTACTCCCTCCGTTCCGGGCGCATATGTTTTTTCAAATTTTCGCCACAAAGTAAGGCGCAAGGTGTACTTTACCCGTTATCTCTCCAAACTACCCTTTCGATTCGTGTAGAGGAGGAGTTATTTGGGACGTTTTTATTGGTCTTCCCTAGCGCGTGCGCGAGATGGGCAGCAAAATCAGAGAGGAGCAGTTGCTGTGGCGTATCAACTGGCTCTGCATGTGCATGCAAGGAAAGAGAAGATGTGCTACATGCAAGAAGTAGACCAATCACCGTGGGAGAGAGAATTAATCTCCTGATTAACTAGGGGTAAGTTTGGAAAGGATTTTCATTGCCAGAGTCTCCTTAATCGACGAGCCACAATTTTCACGCCCTATTCAAAGAAACGGAGGGAGTACTATGTCAACAGTGGGTGGTAACATATGTGTAGTATCATATAAGCATGTATTTATTAGGCTATAGACTCATCTTGACTCAAAATCCATTATGCTACGGTATCTACCTATGATACCACCATCACCTCTCTACTTATTAAATACTTGTCATATCATTATTTTTGTCTATGTGACACTTATGTTACTACCTATGTTACTCCCACTATGACTAGTCTACGAGAGCCGGCCTCTCCGTTCAGCAACCCAGTGGCCTTGGTCATCCGGCCTAGTTAATACTGTTTGCCAAACCTAACAAAGGAGATCCCTTCATATTATGTGAGAAATATTGCCGAGTATGAAGATTGGAAACTTGCATAGCTTTTCCGGTAGTTAACACCGGAATCAGTACTGACATCTGAAAACATTAGTAGTGGGAAACGTCATGTTTTAATTCTTGTTATGGAAGAAGAGTTTATCATTTTAAGAAGGCGCACAACATTTATGTTTACTTCTTCATTTCTGGTGGAAATAAAAATTGGTGCAATTTTTATTTGGCAAAGCTTACTCCTTGATTGCGGCCGAGATGTGCAGTGCTTAGCTCGAGGTGGTTAGCTTGTAAAACGTATCTTTTTATCTCATGTGAAACACGATGACACATTTTATATTTCAATTTGCATGTAAGACCAAACTGACTCTAACGCAGTCACCGGCGCTAATTGTGCTACCACCAACTGGTAGCTCAGGTGCAAAGCCGATCTTGTTCTATGATTCCATGAACAAGTGGTTAATTTTTGTTTTTCATACAAGTGGATAATTTGAGTCACTGCATCATGCTCTCTAGCTACGACTCTATACCGGGCCCAGCGCAAGGCATCTTAATAGATTTAGGCTACTCAACTGCTGTCAAACCCAACCCAACAATACCTATGGGCCTTGGTCATCCCTCCAAGATCCAGCCCAGTTCATACCTATTTCTCAAACCGACAAGGAGGCCCCCATTGTTGTATGTTGTGTACCGATATTATATAAATGCAAGTTAAATTGCCACACTGTGTGTTACTCTATTACTACACTTCAAAGTTCTTAACTGCACAAGAACGGTGGGGCATCTCTTGTTTACTTGCGAAGAAGACTTGCAGATACTCTCTCCGTTCGCGTATAAGTGTTTATAACTTTGTACTAAGTTAAACTTAGTTAAATTTGACAAACTTTATAAGAAAAAGAACCAACATTTACCACACTAAATTAGTATCACTAGATTCGTCTTGAAATGAAGTTTCAAAATATACCATTTTGTTGCTTACTACTCTTTTCTCTAAATATTAGTCGCCCACCATGCATAAATCTTTGCTGGGCAGAATCGTTCTATGACCAGCTCAACGAACAATACCAGGTTGGGATTAGTAAATCTGGGTTCACATCTTAGGTAATATTAGCATGATATCAATTATCAAAACCGAGAGTAAGCATGCGAGCGGCCAACATATATGTAGTGGAACGGAAGCGAACAGTCACGCCTAGACGCTTCCTAAGAACCTTTTTGGCCCTCCCCTGATACAGGATCTCAAGGGACAGGGTTTCAGATGACTGCTCTCCCGGACGGCCGTCACGTGGTTCCCCGATGGAGAAATCTCACACACTCATATTCTATATATATGGACAAAAAATCCGCAGTCAAACTACCATATGTCTATAATAATGTAAAGTTTAAACTAGAAATGTTTCCTTGGATGGAAAAACTATGAATTCCTGGTTTTTGTTAGTAACCTAATTGGTTAAAATTCCGTTTAAAAAACTGAAAGATTATAAATTTCTAATCAGAAGGCAGTATACAATGGAGACTAGACAAGAGCTTGTCTGTATCCGTCCATCCTCTTCTCTATTGATAGAGAACGCAAGCGCCACACGGTGAAAGAAGCCGTGCGCTTGTCAAAAACATGCAAATGGTTTTTGACACGTACACACAGTTGGTGCGCACAAAAAAAAACGCAAAAATCAAACGCTTACTCGATTCAAAAAATGTGATGTGTGTGCGAGGCGAGGCGGACAACAGAGGTGGAGTTTGAGTGGACCGCTCCTATTCTCAGTCGCTTAGTGGAAATAGAACCGCTCATCTTATAAACTGCTCTAACTCTTTCCTAGCTAGCAGTATGAGGCTAAATTTTAGTCCCACTCCCACTTCCATGCACCAAGGTAAATGAGATTTTGAGATTACAGAATATTTTTTGCCACAATTTCAGCATGCCCTCACAGTGAGCGAAGTCTCCGTAGAGCACGTCGCCGGTGCAGCTACTCGCGATCCGATCGACGGGAAGAGCGGATGGAGAGAGAGTTCGTCAGGGCCGGTACGCTACCTGCTTAGTAAATTGAGATTCTTGTGATACGGAACACCGATCTGCAATTTTCATATAGAGGCAGAGCTTACGCCACGACTCCTGTCTGATATCTCGCTGCTCTTGTGCTACGTGGTTTGCTTGTTGATCGCATGCATGTTTCTGCACTTTTTGTACTGTATTTCCAACCAAATTGAGTCCGATGGAATCTCCAGCGAGAGTTGAAACAGAATCTCCGTGCGATCGTGTCTCATGCACCGCCGATTCGATCGATGGATCGCGTCTCATGTGCAAGCTACTGGTTAACTGCACCTACGACTGTACTGCCACCAACTCCCAGTCTCATCAGCTAGCATGTGCACATCGGAATCCATGAGACAAGTGGCCCATCGATCCGTTGATCAACTCCTCT
This sequence comes from Poa annua, assembly GCA_026929855.1. NCBI lineage: Eukaryota > Viridiplantae > Streptophyta > Magnoliopsida > Poales > Poaceae > Poa > Poa annua. The sequence continues at coordinate 152,772 of CM049433.1, forward strand.
GCATGTTCCACTCTACTACCTAGCTAGACTCATTTGTACTCCCTCCGTTTTTAATATAACATGTTTTAGATTTTACCTAGATTCACATGCATCTACGCGTTTACTCAATCAAGTATGCATCTAATCAATATGTGCAATGTTTAAAACGTCTTGTGGAAAAGTAGATGTATATAGAAACTAGGGGTTTTGCGTGGTTGATGATCCGACACAATTAATACAAGAGATATGATGCTAAAGAGACAATGGCAGATTAATTCTGGGCCAAATCGTGTGTTGCGCAACATGAACAATTTAGAAACTAGAGATAATCTCTTCTCTGAATGCACCTTTGCCACCAGATCCTGGAAGCATTTGAATATTATATGGACAAGAGGTACGATAATTTCAGAGACTTTTGCCGCTGTAAAACAAGATTTCTTGGAAACATGCTTTATGGAGGTGTCTGTAAATAAAAGTAACGTCGGCCTGGAACATTTGGAGAGAGCATAATGCATGGGCTTATATTTAAGAACCATGAGCATATATTTAAGAACCATGAGCATAATCATTTGAATATATCCCGGCACCTGTCATACACGCTGGCCCGCAATGTGCAGCGACCCGGAAACTAGTGCAATTCCCCGAACTCAGGGGCGAGAGCACTTCAATTCAACGGTATTCAATTGAATACCCAAACAAATTGAGTAAAATCTACTCGAATTTTTTTTGACCAAAAACTAGGTGTGAAAGAACTACGGAAATGACAGATATTTGGGCCACAACTACAAGCCCAACAAGCTGTTCACAGCAGTGCAGGTCGCGGAATAGCTCCGTTAAACACGCCTAGCGATAGAAAACATTTGTGTCTATTCACCCTAGAATTACGGAATTGAAAATGGAGCAGTGCTTGCTGCCTTCCGTAGAAAAAATAAGTTCTGTTTGATTGCCTCCTCTTTTAAATTTCTTGATCCCCTCCGAACTGATCCGATCAGACGTCTAGCTAGCCTAGGCTAAACGAGACGGGAGCCGTCGACGGACATGAGTGTCTCCTCGTCTGCCTCTGTGCACGGGCTGCCCCTCTTCAAGTCTCCTCGTCCCAGTCGCCCTAGGCTCCAGCTCCAGGACCAGAAAAACCGCCGCTTAGTTGATTGCAAGCTAATGATGAAGACATCATCACTATTATTTTCAAGCCTTGAAGCATAACATTGTTTCTCATTTAATAGTTTATGTCTCTATGTATTTCAGATGTTGTTTCGATGATATGTTGAACAATTGGTACTTAATTATTTAAGTTGAAAATTTTCAAATTATGATCTATTTCTATGACTCGAAGATGTTATGGTCAAATTGTGCCATCTATTCTATACATTATATAGTTTGCCATATATGATTCTATATAAATTAGACATGAAAAAAGGCTTTAGACTATCAAAAATATTTCACCCTTTTAATTTTTTTATACACACTTAAAATTCTGGGCCCGCCACTGCATGTACTCTCACGTGTGTTTAGTGCCAGCATCCATCCAATTGCGTGCGTGTAGTTTGTATGTGCGCATCTCGCCGACGCTGAGATCAGATCGGAAGAAATCGACTAAGTTTTGTTACGCGCATTTGAGGCTGGAAATTATATGGCGAGTCAACTGTCCAGTTAGCATGCCACGTCGGATAAAAATAGTTCTATTGGTCAATTTTTTTGAGAAATACGTGACTAAGGTACTCACCTAATTTAAGTTTCTTTTAAACTACCTAATTTAAGTTCAATGAGCAGCGTCTATCTTTTGGATTTATGTAGGACTAGACGAATGAATTTGATGCGAACATTATTCTTTTTTTTTTTGAGACAACATACCGACTCTTTATTCATTAATCAAAGAGTTTACAGGAAGATTCAGGCCCTCAGGCATTGACCCTAGCCAAATATAGCGGCCTGCTGGCAACGAGGACGCAAGGCGAGCTAGGTTGTGAGCTTCGACATTCGATAGGCGTCCTTCGTGGCGGAAAGAGACCCCCCCACGAAGGCTAGAAGTTGCTGCCACTTCCCTCAGAATATGGCTATTCAGCCCCTTGCTTCCAGACTGCAGACCATGCACAACGTCCGAGCAATCTGAGGCGATCATCACTTCGCCAACGTGCAAATCCGCTATCAGCGCTAGCGCCTCGCGGCATGCCATTGCCTCTAGACACCCTGGGTCGGTGATACCATCGAAGGCAACAGCCGAAGCACCCAGGTAATAGCCGTCGTGGGATCGGCAAACTGCGCCCACAGCTCCACGATTAACTGACTTTGCTACTGCTCCATCCACATTGACCTTGCACGAGCCCGTCGGCGGGGGTATCCACTTGGGTGCAGGTTCAGAACGCCGCACCGTTTGTGTAGTTTGTTTCTTCGTCTTGCTTCCATTAACTGCAGTTTATGTAAGAACCCTAAGTTGGCCCAACTCGAACTGGCAATTGGCCTTTCTAGGTGGGCAGCCCGAGTCTCTGGGCCAAAAAGGCAAAGCTTAAGACTTAAGAGGCAAAGACTTACACCTCTACTGCATCTGGATCCTATCATGTTGGTCCGGAAGCCATGAAATTTTGCTGCACGAATAGATGGCAATTTTAGCCATGTACGGGTATCCGCGGGTACTGTACCCGTATAACTTGGGTATGGTCATAATTTTATACCCATAGGTAGTACTCATATCCTATCCATTCATTTACGGGTAGGGCACGGGTATAACCTCGTACCCATGGTATACCCATACCCTGTCCGTTTATATATGGAGGTCGAACATTCATTCTCGTGATCTTGTCAACCTACGTTAAAATTGTCATCAATTGTCAATTTGAGTCGATATAACTGTTATGTACTCAAATATATGTTACTGAGTTGAGATAAATATTTTTATTTTATTAATATGTTATTGATGACTGTAAAATTATATCTAATATGTATACTATTTGATCTAACCGTTGGGTACCCAACGGGTATGGGTAATCATCGGGTATGTGTACGGGTAAGTTTCATACTCGTGGGTACGGGTATGGGTAGTGTTTTATACCCATCTATACTTCTTATAAATCAAAACCCCACTAACGTGCATTAAATTAGTCTATCTCTACATGTAAGGTGTTCCACATCATCCACTATTTGAGCCAATCATTTATCCATGTCATCACCACATCATCCACTAATTGAGACATTTATTTATCCATGGCATCCATATTCTTTAATGATATTCATTAATACATGTAAGTTATTCACGTTATAAATTCTTTTAGCCGTTCAATTTCCACATCATCAATTTTTAGCTTTTAAATATGTGAACACTTAATATTAATTAAGTTTAGATCTTCAACTATTATGAGTAATCAAATTCTCTATATTATCCACTTAATTAACTATACGGGTATGGGTATGATATTATTCTACACCTCATAGCCTACCCATTGCCATCCTTATGCACGGCTGCAATTTTCACTTAATTAACAGGCAAAGCTTACAGCTGTACTGCGGCAACAGCTCGTGTATCGCGTGAACATTTTATATTTCCATTTGCCTGCCAATTAACCAAACAACGCTTGAGTCTGCGCAATCGCCGGCGATAGTTGTGCTGCATGAATGGAATCACCATGTGCACATCGGATTCCACATGAACAACTGGCCGGTTAATTTGAGCCGCCCCTGATTCATCCAACCCGTTCCTCTGTACGATCTAGATAAAACTACCTCCGATCAATTGTACAGATCGACATCATACTAAATATAATATTTAGTCTCCTATTTATGTCCTATTTCAGAAAAAAACAATGCAATCACCGCACATATGAAAAATAAACACTAAATTGTTTTTTAAGGGGACACTGAATTGCTCTGTATTTTTTAGAAGAAATTGCTCTGCAGATGGAACAGGTGCTCATCCCTACCACTCCGACAACCCATGGTCTCGAGCCGTTCCACCTCCAGAACATTGCGCCACCGTCTTTCAACTCTTCTCTATCCCGTCTTCCGGCATGCACTGGTTGAATGGACAATAGGCTTCCGAAACACCGCCTCTTGTGATCCTGTACGTGAGAGGGGTGATCAGGTTTTTTGAGGATGCACTCGCGCGACTACTGGCTTCGAGTTTTTCCACAACGACGACTTCTTCCCTGACATCGCCAAACTCTTCATTGACGACATGAGCGACACGGGGAACTCCAGCAATGCTGTTGTCGCTGCGATGCACGTGTTCTTGATCTTCCTATATGATGTTCTGTTAGAGTTCCTACTTGTAGTATTTGCTCTAGATTCAATATGTTTATCTATTGTTTTAGTAGATCACATGATTAGATTAATTTGTGTTATTCTAGTCAATCTGTTTACTGTTTTTGTGAATTAAATCATATGCTAAATTGTCTAATATATTATTCAACAGTTTATATGTATGAGGAACAACATCACAACTACCAACTGAACACAATTTAGATGTGAAAAATTATTTTACTCTTCATCAAACAATTCACGAGTATTAAAAGAACATAAAATTTGATCAATTGGAACTATACACATCAGGAACAACACGACAACTACTAACGGGACACTCACTCCGTTCCTCAATGCAAGGCGTATAGTTTTTTGCACGAATATTAAGATGGGAGAGTTTTGCATATGGTGGACACATTTTACCATGATTTCTTTTTTGAATAGAGGAGTCCCAACAATTATAAATTGAAAACAATCATTTAAATCTCTCTGTTAGAGATTGAAACTTATTTTTAGAGGCATACAATTATCCATAAATAGTAATACACCCTATATTTTGGAATTTTTCTCAAAAAACTATACGCCTTACATTACGGAACGTAGGGAGTATGATTTTAGCCCGGGTGGAAAAAATGTACTAGTCATGGAACACATCAGGAACAACATCATGACTACTCACGTGATAAATTTTAGCCCGGGTGGAACAAAATGTACTAGTCATGGAACAAATAACAAATATAATTGGAACAAAAATTTAGCTAAAAGCGGAACAAAGTTTTTCATATCAGGAACAACATAACAACTACTAAATGAACGATATGACTGGGTAGATTTTTTGCCACACATGGAACAAATCATAAGTATAAAAGAATAAAAATATAGATCAAGCCGAGCATTTTTTTACACATGAGAAAAACATCAAAACTACTAAATAACTCGATTGTAGACCTAGTGGAACAAAAAATTATCAGTCATGGAAAACATTACAAGTAGAAAAGGGAGAAAAGATATACTGTAATACACATGAGGAACAAAATTAATCAAAACTACTCAGGGACATGTTTTAGCCTAATGGAACAAAATTTACCGCTCGTGAAAAAAATATAGAACCATATGAAACATCATAATGGAACAAAAATGAACTATAGGAACTAAATGTAGGAAGAAAAAAAAAAGAATCGAAAATAAGAAAGAAAAATCCGTTAAAGAGAAGCATGGAAATGGAAAGGAAAAAAACTTGAAATAAAATATACCAAAAATGAAAAACAAAACACAAACGTATGCTACTAGGCGAAGGAAGTGCTCTACCAACTAAGGAAAAAAGAAATGGAACGTATGCGGCTAGACGAAGGAACTACTCTTCGAATGGAAGGCAAAAGGAAGAAAGACCACGCTAAATGGGCCGAGCCCATGAACATAAATCCTTAAGCGAAACGGAAGAGTGGCATCACTCGGGCGATACTAAGTGAATCCTCGCCCTAGTACCTCGTTGATGCCCCCACGCGTTCGCCCAGCTGATGACTCCAAAGTGCAGGAGATTGATACGTCTCAAACGTATCTATAATTTTTTATGTTCCATGCTTATATTATACAAATTGCCTACATGTTTTGTATACATTTTATATGGTTTTATGCATTTTCTGGGACTAACATATTAACAAGATGCCACAGTGCCAGTTACCTGTTTTCTGCTGTTTTTGGTTTCAGAAAACCTGTTAAGAAAATATTCTCGGAATTGGACGAAACAAAAGCCAAGATGCCTATTTTCCTCGGGAGCTTCCAGAACACCGAATACGAGAAGGAGTGGGGCCGAGGGGCGCCCACACAATAGGCTGGCGCGGCCAGCCCCCTTGCCGCGCGAGCACGTGGTGTGGGGCCCTCGGGCCTCCACCGCCTTCGCCCTTTCGCCTACAAATACCCCCCGACGTGAAAACCTAAACAACCCGAACACTTTTCCAGAAACCCTTACGGAGCCGCCGCCGTCGTCAACCCTAGTTCGGGAGGGTTCAGAACCTCTTCCCGTCACCCTGCCGGAGAGGGGAATCATCACCGGAGGGCTCTACATCACCATGCCCGCCTCCGGACTGATGCGTGAGTAGTTCATCCTTGGACTACGGGTCCATAGCAGTAGCTAGATGGTTGTCTTCTCCTTTTGTGCCATCATGTTTAGATCTTGTGAGCTGCCTATCATGATCAAGATCATCTTTATGTAATGCTACATGTTGTGTTTGCTGGGATCCGATGGATATTGAATACTATGTCATTTGCTTCATAATATATCATGTTGTGTGTTGTTTATGATCTTGCATGCTCTCCGTTGCTAGTAGATGCTCTGGCCAAGTAGATGCTTGTGACTCCAAGAGGGAGTATTTATGCTCGATAGTGGGTTCATGTCTCTAAGATTGTAGATATACTGTTGCTACTGGGGATAAAACAGTAGTGCTTTGTCTAAGGATAATTGTATTACTTGCATTACACACTATGCCTAATGCAATAATCTGTTGCTTGCAACTTAATACTGAAAGGGGTGCGGACGCTAACCGGAAGGTGGATTATTAGTCATACATGCGGTTGGAACGGTCTATGTATATTGTTGTAATGCCCAAATGAATCTCATACTAAACATCATGACTATAGTATATGCATCATTATGCAGTTCTTCATTCTGTCAATTGCCCAGCTGTAATTTGTTTACCCGCATGTATGTTATTATTATTTATGGAGAGACACCACTAGTGAACTGTGGACCCCGGTCCTTTTCTTTAAACTGATAATACAACCAACTGCAAACTGTTTCTTTCATTCTCTGCAAACATCATTTTCCACACCATACGTTTAATCCTTTGTTACTGCAAGCCGGTGAGATTGACAACCTCACTGTTGAGTTGGAGCAAAGTTTCCTGATTGTGTTGTGCAGATTCCACCTTCCTTCGACGCCATAAGACTTTTCTAGCGCCGGGGAGACCTTCGTTGTGTTCTTCATCTCCTACTGATTCGATAACCTTGGTTTCATAACTGAGGGAAACTTGCTACTACGCTCATCACACCTTACTCTTGGGGTTTTCCAACTCCTCACACCCGTGAGCATCAAAGATCAATTGTAGTACCTTTCAAATAGAAAAGGTTGTCGAACCCACGAGGAGCTGAAGGTATTGGTTAATAAGAATGATAGATAAAACAATGAAAGATGCAAGTGTTTTTGGGGTTTTTGGTTGTATGGTTGCAAATAAAGTAAAAGTGCAGAAAGTAAATAATAGCAGTTGAAAGCTCTCAACGAGAGAAAAGCCCAATCATCTATGTGGCAAGAGGACAAGCTCAAGTGATGTGTGTCTTATATTTGGAAAACGTTCCCGAGGGCGGCATGGATATAACTAGGCATATAGATTTATTAAACAACACGTTGAATATCTTATCAAGTTTTAATCTTGTTTAGGACGGAGCCACAACTTAGGTAAAGCTAAACAAATAAACTAAACCCTCTTATGATGGATCATGTGGCCAAGCAAATGACTGCACAAGAATTATTAAGACATAATGTCCCACCATAGCATTACACTCTAAGATCCCCGATATTAATACCCCATAATAATAACTTCATGACTCATTCTCAGGTTTCTTGTCCTCCCAAGTCTTCCTCATTTCATTATACTATGGTGTTCTCCTATGAGCCCATATAGGTGAAGTGTTGTGCAGTCGACGTTCGCACAACACCATCATAGAATCACATAAAAAGATAAACACTAGACAAAATACCAACACATGTCATATATAAATCATTGCCAATTCATCCTATGCCCTCAGGAATATACGGGAACTACTCACAACGTGCAAACATGATCATATTCAGTGGCATAAGTGGTACAACACAATCTGAAAATATAACTTCACCACCAAATAATGACCAGTGCTCAATCACAAACATGAATAGTAGCACAAAACAAGTATCTAGGGTATAGCAACTCTCAAACTATGAGGGGAACGGAGTGGATCACGTAGATGATGATGGATATGGTGCTGGTCTTGGTGATGTTGATGATGGAGAGGCCTCCTCCCACGCCAAGGAGGAGAGGTGATGACGGTGACGATGATTTCCCCTTCTCCGGAGCTCTGGAGCAGCAGGATCTGACCTCCCTCGGAGGGAATCAGGAGTTTCGCCGCCGCCGCGGCCTCGAATCGTCTGGGAAAAAATTAGGGCGTAGGTTTTCGGAGGAGGCGTAGGTCGTGGTAAAAAGCCCCAGGCGAGAAAGTGCCCGAGGCTCCACTTAGTGGGCCCCACGCGGCCAAGGAATCTGGCCGCATGGGCCCCCCTCTTTTGGGCCTCGTGGCTCTTCCCTATTCGATCTTTTGCCCCATCTGGTTCTCCTGATGCAAAAACTGTTGTGCAACTTTCCTTTTTCCATTTGGGTTCCTGTAGCTCCTGCAACAATAAAAACAAGAAAAGGGGAGTTTTCTGCCTCCCAGATATTAAATACCAAAAATAGGGACTTTGTATGAAAGTCCCCAAAATCATCTAAAACATGTAAAACATTAATATAATAGTTCCAATAACATTCTAATATGATGATATAAGTTGTATAAATGATGATATAAAATGCACGTATCACCAGCTCACATCAAGCTTCCCTTAAAGAAAGCTATAGGTTTCAATCTAAACTTCTTCTTCCAATTTTTTCTTTCTCGGAGCTTGCTAGGTACTCCCACCCTTTTTAGAAGGAAAGGTACTATTGGTTCTCAAATCCCCAGCTCTTTGATCGTCTTAAGGAAAGAATCCTCAAATCGAGCGGGTACTGATAGTTTCAAAATCATGGGAGTGCTGATACACACGATGTTATGTCAACTAGTAGTATATATAGCAAGAACTTGCATGTGGCAAGATGGTTAGGAGGGTGGTTGTACCCCCAGTCCATTAGAGTTCAAATCTCAGGTTTGATGCTGATGTTTCTCATTTAGGCGGAATATTCTTCGGTAGGATGCGACATTCCCGTCGACAGCGAGGCGCTTGTGACGACTTCGTCAATCTCAAGACCTGATCCGCCGGTTCAGTCTCTCGGAGATTCTCATAGGGGTAGGGTGTGCGTGCGTCCGTTCATAGGGGTGAGTGTATGTGCATGTATATGAGCGCTTGCGTTATACTGTGTTTCGCAAAAAAAACATTAAACTTTATTTCATTGAGTTACGGTACAGGACAACAGATTACATGAGATGATAAAAAGGGATATTTCTTTCAGCCGAATTGATGGAGAAAAAACAGAAGGACACTCAGCACTAGCTAGGTACATGCCCGACCATGCTTAAAACAAAAACAATGCATAAAAGTAATTTGAAATTGAAATGATCTGACAACAATATGAACCCTCAACGGAGCCAACGAGGGCAAGTAATTAACACTTTGGCATGATGCTAGGGCGAGGCCTCATTTGCTGGTTCTTCCCCTTGCCTTCCTTGACGATAAACACGGAACTCATTCCAAACACCGTGTGGCGATCGAAGTGGCAGTGCATGAACCAAACACCTGTACGTCATCGTCGTCCAAACATGAAAAGAAAATTAGGAATTGTTCACATCAAAAGAAAAAAAACTAAATGACTTAGAAGTTTACCAGGATTGGTTGCGTGGAAGCGCATGGCTGCCCAGCCAGCCTTGGGCACGGTGACGGTGTTCTGGTACGGCGGGTCGACCAAGTTGTAGCTGGCAGGGTCGGTGGTCTCGTTGAAGTTTCCCTCACCTCTCCCGACGACGTAGAAGGCGAAGCCGTGCAGGTGCATGGGGTGGTTCTCGGCGCCGAGGATGGCCGTGTCCTGGAACACCACCTCCACGACCTCGCCGTACTGCAGCACCGTCACCTTGCTGCCTTTCTTGGTGGCCCAGTACCTCACCGACTCTTTATCGTCGGTGAAGTTGAAGATGAAGGGCGGCTTGTTGGGGAAGTCTTTCTCGAACACGCCCTGTTGCTTGCCAAAGAATTCTTCGTAGTAGTAGGCGTCGAGGATGTCGGTGCGAGGGTCCTCGAAGCTCACGTTGTTGAGGCTCGCCGCTAGGCGGGTGCCGCCTGGCCCGTCGCACTTGGCACTGGTGCAGGGGACCGTGTTGACGGCGATGGTGATGAGCATTTTGCGGTCGGCGTGCTGAGGCACCTCCACCGGGTGCTCCTTGCTCGCCAGAGACCGGAGTTGGGCCGAGTAGCCAGTCGCGACGTCGGTAGCATTGCTGAGCGGAAGGTTGGCGTCTACCGGCGTCTTCCGGCGTATGAGGCGAGGCGCGTCCGTGTACTCCACAATGGCCTTGGCGATGGTGTTGTCGAAGCCGAGGCCTTGGTTGGAGGCGTACGTCCGCGAGGACATGTAGTAGCGGGCGTTCGAGAAGGGACGACGGTTGGCGTAGAGCAGCGCGTCCATGGTCTGTCCCGGCGAGATCATCATGAACTTGACGCTGAATGGCTTGAGGTAGCGTCCGTCGGTGCCGACGACGGTGAGCTCGTGGCCGGCCACGCCGAAGAACATGTCGTTGTCGAGTCCAGCGTTGATGATTCGGAGCAGGTACGTCTTGCCGGACTGCACGGGCAGCGTGAAGATGTCCTTCTGCATGCATTTTCCGAAGGTGCTTCCATGGTGACCGTTGATTGTGTGTGCGTTCGAATTGTTAATCTCACCGCCAGTCCGTAGGTGGTCCTCTAAAATCTCGTTCAAATCGGCGGTCCACCACTCACCTGCAGCAGCAGAACGTATATATAAATATATATGACAGTTTTGATTTGAATTGATCGATTGATGTAAAATGGGGTTTTGCATCGTAGTAAAGTGCATATATACCGAGGATAATGGGTATCTCCTGGTGCGGCTGTTTGAAGGGGTATTTTTTGCCGCGGTTGGGCTTGACGACGAGGGCGCCGTGGATGCCGGCGCGGTCCAAGTCGCTGTGCGCGTGCCACCACAGGGTGCCCTCCTCCTCGGACAGAATCACCTCGTAAGTGAAGTTGGTGCCCGGCATGATGGGACACTGTGTGATGAACTCCGGCCCGTCGTACCACGGGTTTCGGGGCTGGTCCACGCCGTGCCTGAGAATTCGCCGCTGCCGTTAATTAGCAGTGTACTTGCGTACGTATATGCAGGGCATGGCATATATGTGGGTCATCAAATTACCAGTGGATGGTGATGTTCTTTGGTCCTTGGTTGTGCACGTTGACGATAACCGTTTCGCCCTTGCGCGCCGTGATGGTCGGCCCGGGCCAAGTGCCATTGACGGTGAGCAGGGTCTTCTGCTTGCAGAGCTTGGTGTAGCTAGTCTCCTTGACCTGCAAGATGCACCAACGATCGATCGGATCGATTGATGTTGTCGGTTAGTACATGATCACATGCATGATATATATATATATATATATAGGCTACACATGAATGAAACATCGCTAGACTTACGATGAAATCGTAGTAGTTCTTCCCGGCGCCCTCGACCAGGCCAGCTGCTCCTGCAAGCGCGAGCAATGCAGCGAGTAACCAAAGCGTCGCCGGCATCTTAGCCACCATTGCCTTGTCAAGCTGATGGTGGTTAATTTAGCTAGCTGGCTAGCTTGGTAGAAAACACTTGCTGCTTGCTGATGGAATTGAAGCATATGCTCGAGCTACTTATAGGCAGCTGAGGACGATGGAGCTAGCTTCAGCGATCAAATGCGCGCGCATGCTTCACATGATCTCAGTTAGCTGGCTTCCGCGCTTGGTGGCAACGCACGACGCCCATTTTGCTCAAGTACGTAGATTAATAATTAATATGATTCGATTCGATAGCTCGTGGGACACGACGTAATTAAGTTTAACTAGCTCGCGGCTAGAGAGGTTGAGGTTTGAAAACTTACGAACATATGGATGCATGGATGTAAACTTGAGATAAACTCATATATTGATTGATTGGACTCCAACAATATAATCTAACAATGGACACAAATCCTACATTGCAGCCCACATACGTATTTTTTTTCTTAAAAAAAAAGAAGGCAACAAAAGCTGCAATTCGATTATGGTTTGTAGTTCCTGAGATATTTTGCTGCCGCAATTTTCATAGCCCAGAAATGTCACGTCGAGCAAGCGGACCGCATTAACGGCCAACAATAATCGCTTGATTGTGATCTGTTTGTCAACTCTGACAGCTAAAATGCGATCATGATTTTATGCCAAGTAGGCTACGATGATCGAGGGCACAACCATCTTCTAGTCGACCCTGAGGCCAACTGGCTCGATGCACAGGAAGTTAGCTGAGGGCTGAGCTAGTGGCCCATGGAGCTAACGAGAGGTCGCTCTCTATTCATGGTTTAAAATACTACTCTCACATCGGTTCACAGTTAGCTGGAAGATTGGAGTCCTCCACATTTCGAGGCCACGCACGACGGCTAGCTATTTCGATCAAGACCATTAGTTGATTATTATTCGACACAGCGCGCGCACATACACACGCATGGAATGGGTAAGTTAAATGGGGAGCGTACTTTGTTAACGGCCGGCCTAGTCCGCTTGTATTTGTACAAGACAAGGGAGAATCGCCCTATGCTTCACTTCATCAGCAGCGATGTCGGCTTCTTCTTCCATCATAATAGGTGAGCCATCAACTAATCGTCGCTATCTACGACATATGCAGATCAAAAAGTCAAGCAATCAATCCACCAGTCACCAGCACGAATCACAAATTTGCGCAACAAGTGCCAAGTACACAAAAAATACCACAACTCAAATATTTCCCGCAGCCCGGAGCGTTAAGTTGAGATTAATTTATTTAACTCGGCTTAAATGTCTATGTAAGAAAGGCCTTTGAACTTTTGAATGCAGCGTAGCCCCCGAGCACTCAGGTGAAACAAATGTGTTTTGATCTACCTTAGTGGTATATGAAGGGACTTGAAGAAGGAAATTCATGCCTCAGCCCTCGATATTATTTGCTGGCTTTGCATAAGGCAGAAAGAAACTCATAGTGTGTTGTATGTTCTTTGACGATACTGTATGTCTTTGAAAAGACCGCGGAGAAGATGAATGGAGAGTTGTTTGCGTGTTGCAACCAAGTGCCTTAAAAAGAGAACAAATAGCTCCGGCTTGCGATGGTAGAGAAGTGACGACTCACAAGTATAGGGGGTGTATCGTATTACTTTCGATAAATAAGAGTGTCAAACCCAACGAGGAGCAGAAGGTGCTGACAAGCAGTTTTGATTAGGAATTCACTGTAAATATTAGCAGACAAGTTTATAGAAGTTTTTGATATAGCAGATAAATAAAGTGCGGGTAAATAAAGTGCAATAATAATAATTGCATTGAGTGGCCCAATCCTTTATAGAGCAAATGACAAGCCGGTAGGTTTACTTATATTGACCAAACGTTCCTGAGGACACACGGGAATTCTGTCTAGTGCTTTCGCTTCATATAGATGATTAATCTTTAGTGTTTTGATAAGTTTTGTGTGGGTGAACCTATGCTAATGCACCGCCCTTCCTAGGACTAATACATACTTGTGATTATACCCCTAGCAAGCATCCGCAAATACTAGAAAGTAATTAAGATAAAACTAACCACAACCTTAAACTCTGAGATCTTGCTATCCCTCATGCATCGAGATACCAACGAAGATTTAGGTTTCTGTCACTCCGGCAACCCCACAATTAATATTCGAATACACAATGCATTCTCCTAGGCCCATAAAGGTGAAGTGTCATGTAGTCGACGTTCACATGACACCATGATGCATGTAAAATGCATACATGAACTTTGCATTGTATTACTCATATTTCATCCATATTTGCATCATATAAGGGTTATATCAATGTTTTATAATAATTTTAGGAATATTTCACACTTTCCCTATTTATTTGAAATTAACCCTGCACTGTCAGAAAACCATTTTTTCTATATTTTGATGTTTCAGTGACCCAAACGACGTCCAAATGACCTAATATTCCACGAGGATCATTTTTTGGAAAGAACAAGACTTAGGAGCAAAAGAATAGCAAAAGTGAAAGGCCGAGGACCAAAAGGGGTGGGCCCACGCGGCCAGATTCCTTGGCCGCGTGAAGCACCCCATCCTGGCCCTCGAGCCTCCAATGCCGTTGATACGTCTCCAACGTATCTATAATTTCTTATGTTCCATGCTTATATTATACCAATTGCTACATGTTTTATATACACTTTATATGGTTTTTATGCATTTTCTGGGAACCTATTAACAAGATGCCGCAGTGCCAGTTCCCTGTTTTCTGTTGTTTTTTGTTTCGGAAAAACTGTTAAGGAAATATTCTCGGAATTGGACGAATCAAAAGCCAAAGTCCCTATTTTTCTCGGGAGATTCCAGAACACCGAATAGGATACGGAGGAGAGCCACGAGGCGGCCTCACCTTATGGAGGCGCGACCCCCCTTCTGGCCGCGCCACCACGTGGTGTGGGCCCCTCGGGGCTCCACCGCCTTCGCCCTTTCGCCTACAAATACCCCCCGACAAAATAACCCTAGGCACCCGAGCACTTTTCCACGATACGTTCCAGAGCCGCCGCCGCCGTCAACCCTAGTTCGGGAGGGTTCAGAAGCTCTTCCCGGCACCCTGCCGGAGAGGGGAATCATCACCGGAGGGCTCTACATCACCATGCTCGCCTCCGGACTGATGCGTGAGTAGTTCATCCTTGGACTACGGGTCCATAGCAGTAGCCAGATGGTTGTCTTTCTCCTATTGTGCCATCATGTCTAGATCTTGTGAGCTGCCTATCATGATCAAGATCATCTTTATGTAATGCTACATGTTGTGTTTGCTGGGATCCGATGAATAATTGAGTACTATGTCATTTGCTTCATTATATATTATGTGAGTGCGTTATTTATGATCTTGCATGCTCTCCGTTACTAGTAGATGCTCTGGCCAAGTAGATGCTTGTAACTCCAAGAGGGGGTATTTATGCTCGATAGTGGGTTCATGTCTTCATTTAATCTGGGGGAGTGACAGCAACCTCTAAGATTGTGAATGTACTGTTGCTACTAGGGATAAAACAGTACTTCTTTGTCTAAAGATAATTGTGCTACTTACATTACACACTTTACTTAATGCAATAATCTGTTGCTTGCAACTTAATACTGAAAGGTGTTGCGGATGCTATCCTGAAGGTGGATTATTAGTCATAGATGCAGTTGGATAACGGTCTATGTATCATGTTGTAATGCCCAAATGAATCTCACACTAGACACCATGACTTGTACATGCATCATTATGCAGTTCTTTATTCTGTCAATTGCCCAGCTATAATTTGTTTACCCTTATGTAGGTGCACGACCAAAATAGCTGATATGAATTGGAAATCTGTTTTGGGTAGTTGGTTTACAAGATATTTTTTGTCTTTTTATATATGCCACAAAAATGACTTTTTTGAAAAACTTTTGTGCGAACACAAAATTTCTGGATATATAACCGAAATTTTTATTTGGAATTTTTTAAACTATTAATACATTTAAAATGCTTTTAATTGTAACGGGTTCATCTAGAACTATGAACCAAAACATCGTGTGCAAATAAATTCGGTTTTCCATATCGTGGAACCGAGAAAACACACGAATTAATCGGTTCTAGTATTTTCGATCTTTGTTTCCGTGAATTCGGGGTCGGTTTTCAATGCTCGGTTTATATTCCCACCCCTTGCTGGTAGCATCACATTCTGCTTTAGAACTTAACCAGTTTTAAACTTTTTTCTTTTCCATGTTGAACAAATGAAAAAAAATCTGAATAAGAACAGTTGTAGGTTGACGGGCTAGCTAGTAGGGTTTGTAGCCAAAAATTCGCAGCCGGCCATTCAAATGTCACATCATGTAAGTTGGCTGCCATCATCGAGAGAGAATATCAACTGGACGCTGGCCTGCATCATATTATAGTAGCATATGCATGCTTGCAGAAGCAAGCGATGAATAGCTATTCCTCGTCGATGCAACTCTGACAGCTAACTAAACTGTGCCCTCTTGCGATGCTGATCTGACGGCAAGTAGACTGCGGTGATCGAGAACTAATCCATCTTGGTGTCAACTCTACAAGATTCGCAGCGAGTATATATATACAGAGATCAGATCCTAGTACTGTTTCCGAGGGAGCGTATAGAGTCGCTGTGTGGTCGATCCACCTTCCACCTGACATGCATCCTTTAAAATACCACGAGCATCAAAACTAGTAATTGGGATCGGTTCACAGTTAGCTGGAAGATTAGGTATATATTGCAACATTGTGGAGAGTGCAATATATATATTTCACCAGCGTGCGCACGCAGTGAGTGGTGGTAAGTTTATTACAGGAGTCGATGTCGTTGGAAGTCGTATATGCCATGGAGAATGCACACAAAGCGTAACGATTACTGTTTCTTTTTTCTGTTTTGCTGGGGTAGGCTAATGAAAGGATTCTGATTTAAAACCCTTGTATGTTTGATGATTTTGTAATGAATTAACGTGATTTGTAACTACAATGACGTTACGGTAACATTTGCTTCTGAAATCCTATATATATATCTACAGTGCTTGGAAGCCAATCAAAAAATTGTATGCCAGCTCAAGCTCATGCTAGCTAACAGCATCATGGTTACAGAATGTCAAGTGGACTGCATTATAACACGCAAGCAGCCAGTCCAAGAGATGATTAACTATTCTTCCAACTACTAGAATGCACGCGCTCTCGTGAATATGATTCGTTAACTAGTCAACTCTGCTGACAGCTAAAATAGACTACGCTGATCAAGGACAGTGACAGTTCGCGCGCGCACCCCGTCCTGCAGCGAACTCTGAGGCCAAGTTGCCAACGGCTAATATGTACACATGTGATCCTGATCTGATTCCAGCTAGACGAATTACATGTGCAGCCGTAGGCAGAGAGATCAGATGCTATTGTTACTTCGGAGACTATACATTTGGGCTACTAATTTGTGTCATCATACTTGTGAATAACTAACATAATTCTAGTTTCTTCTCACTGGGATACAGCTGACCCCTTGCTACCGTGACATGTATAAACAAGATCTGACGGAACATGTGTTATTTTCTTTGTTGATTCTCTCCACGCACGGTTACTTTACTTGGGTAGTCTATACGAATGCGGTGAGCCTGTGACTACCAAGGCTCATCGCTTGATGGCATATGCTCAGATACTCACATTGTAGTCAGGTTTAGTAAGATATGAGCCGGCCAAATTCGGCCCAAAAGCCCACTGGGTTCTTATGAAAAGCCAACTAAGGCTCCAAGCAGTCTGAAATTTTGTAAACAGCTCCTCAAAACTCCCATAGATTCTAAAGATGCCCCAAGTGGAATAGGACACCAATTGCCTGATGTTTATACACATAACACCATAGAGTTCTCTAAACTGATAAATAGGTCCATGCTGGCATGGTTTTCTTAAGAGAATATCATGCACTTCTCAAAAACTATAGGCAGACTCCCAAATGGTAGTCTATACGCATTGAAAACCCTCAAAATCTCCAAAACTATACGTACGCCCCCCAAATTGCCGAGTATTTGAAAAAAAGACGGTACACTTATGTGAAATTATCAATAGGCGGAATGGCCTAGTATTTATTTGCACAGAAGATGCTAGACTTCTCTGAAATCGTAAATTTGCCCACTAGTGGGCTTGTTTCTTGCAACCACAAATTGTGAACTTCTCCAATATTACCACTCAATGGCCTCATTTTGCACTAAAGATTCTAGAATTAACAAAAGTTACAGATGGGTCCTTGTTTGCCATGGCTCTTAAATGAACGACAAATGGGATCCCAAGGAAACAACTATAAAGTGAACATTCCCCTAAGAAAATCCACAATGCGATTGAAATTAAATTAAATATAATGATATAGAAACTAACTCAAAATCTATTCATCTCCACCCGCACATTACATGTGCCATAGCACATATGCTATAGTCTTACCGCTATGATACCATTTTTGTGGAAGGTGGTACGCAAATTAAAATTTTCTAGCTTAAATTAACAATCGAGATCCATCATGGAGGTGCGCATGTGACGAGATTATACCCTTGATGAACATATCAAGGTAGTGGACACGATGACATATTCGATAAAGTCGTCTGACTCCATGCATCAACTAGGTTATACCTCCCTGCTGCGACGGTATCCTCCTTGCAAAAGCTCGCATGATTTGGCGCCAAAGTTCATGATGCCTCCCCGCGTATGGAATATGCAACACAGTCGCAATGAGCAATCCAACACTCAAGAAAACAATGGTGAATCTATGGTGTGAGCATCTAGATCCAATCCGCGTTTCAGTTGGTAGGGTGGTGCATCTAGTGCAAGGGTGCATCAAGGGCTAGCGCCAGCTTGGTGGCTTTGCTTGTCCAGGTTCGGCTCATCACCTCCCTTGAAGAATACCCCTAGTAAGATTCCAACTCCAACAAGCGGAGCGGAGGAAGTCGGGGGCCTCTACATGTCTTGGCACCCAAGGAAGGCGGTGCGGCTAGATAGGAGGAGCTTTGGGATGTTCCGGAATATTTAGGACCTTTTAGAGTCTTTTGACCTAGTATAGAACCTTCTCACTCATAAAGAGCGACACTATAGAAACCCCTCTATGGAAATGGCAGAGAAAAGGCGACGGTAATTCGTGATTTTTGCGTGGAAGACTGCGGTCTGACCGGCTCGCCTGAGATGCAAGGAGCACCGGCGATATGCATTGGAGCCGCAGAGGCCTATACCGGGATGCAGCAGAACTATGGCGATGCCAGCGGCTCTCATTTCTAGCGAGTCGGGCGATTAAGGTATCTGGAAGCGAAAAATTGTGCCTGCGTGCTGACTCTGGTGATGAGTTGGAAAACCGGTAGAACTGTGCCTGCTATATATTGTACTGTAAGATAGACAACAAGTATTTTACTTGGGAAGTATGGTGAACTCTCGTAAATTGGTACCGACCCGCTCGGTAAACCATGGCTACTAGATCTGGATCCGGAATTATCGTAAGAGTGTTTATCGAGATCTGGATCCGCTATCCTAACAGTACTAATTAAGAGACGTTTAGAGTCGCCTGATCATTTGTACTTTCTTAATTTAAGCTAGCTAGCACTCCCATAGAGAGGTACGCTATAGGATCTCACAACAAGAGCGAAGAGATGGGTCCCTGCGAGCACTCCCATATATCACACATGCCTCGCACTCCCATAGATCGATCACGTAAATTGGTACCCTCTCCGTAAACCATGGCTACGACTACGAGACCTGGATCACAACGGAGTAGACTAGTCACAATGGGGGTATCATAGGTGATATCATGCATGTCACGTTGGTAAAATGATGACGTGTCACAGTAATTAATGAAGAAAGAGATGATATTAGTATCATAGGTAGATACCGTAACATAACGACGGATTCCAATATAATATGAGTCTAGCATCTAATAAATTTAGTGTCATATGATATCACATGCCCCATTGTGACTACTGATAGAGTAATATTTAACAGATCCGGAAACGACGAGTATCACATGCACTTTGCATCGATCCCAATGCAACCTAACTAGTTGTAATTTAACCTACTGTATCATCGATCCAACTGGTTGCAGGTTTACACCGGTGTAGTGCTAGCTAGGTCATGCAGTTAATATCGTAGGTACTATGCATCATGTGTGAAGCCCCCCTATATAAAATGAAGATAGACTAGAGAGCAACTTCTTCAGTCCATAACTCGATCCCTGTAGCTTCGAGAGCCAGTACAGTACACCTTGTTGTTGTCTGATCGCAATGACTTCCTCGTCGATGTTGCTTCCCCTCGTCTTCCTCCTGCTGGCTAGCTCGTCGGTGCATGCATACGGCGGCGGCGGAGGGGGCGGGCTCAGGCACATCTGCTTGTACTTGCACGAGACCACCGCGGGTGCCAACGCCACGCTGCTTGCGACGGTGCTGCCCCAGCCCGACACAACGTTCGGGATGATCGGGCTGCTCGACGACGAGCTGCTCGACGGTCCCTACCCGGGAAGCTCCACTGTCCTGGGACGCTTCCAGGGACTCGTCGCCTTCGCGGGGCAGGTCACTCCGCCGGGCATGCAGTCGGCGATCAGCTTCATCTTCACCAACGGGAGGTTCAGCGGGAGCACGCTGGTGATGATGGGCACCGTCACCAGCTTCGACAACTCCTTCGAGCGTGCCATTGTGGGCGGCACCGGCATGTTCAGGATGGCGCGTGGGTGGTGCGTCGTCAAGGCCGTGTGGAACCCGACGACGGTGTCCACCGTGTACGAGGTGAACATCTACGTCAAGTTGGAGGGAAACCAGCTGATGGCTCTCAGGATGGATGCCTGAACTGAACACACACTTCTGTTTACTAGCTAGCTCCCACGTGTGTTGTATCTTGTTATGTTTCCATTGTGGTTGTTGTTTTCTAATTTGTTTTTTAGAACGTACGCACTGTCAAGTGTTGGACTGTTTTTGGAATTGAATAAAAATGCACGTGTTAGTCGACTCACTGTTTCTCAGCTCATCTCTTCGTTGGGGAGTGCGCACCACACCGTGTATAATTTGGTCAATATGTATTTTGGTACCTCTATTTTGGTGTAATGCTGAAATCGCACTCATCACGCAAGTTCGGACACTATAATTCCCAGATGTGAACGGATCGATGGGACATTTGTTGCCATTTGAAATATGAGTTATATATTATTAAAAACTTAGGTGTTATATTTTCTAACTGTATATTTTCTATGTTATACAACTCATGTTATATAGACAAAATCGATGATTTAGAGGCACACACATACCCTATCCCGGCCGTAGGGATAGTACCAAATTAGAAAATAATTTAGGCTTCAAAAATTAAATTTACAAATAATACATTCGTCATATACCATAAAATTGTACCACATCAAACTTTGTTTAAATATAAATTCGACAAAACAAATTCTTATAGTATGCAACACACATTTTTTCTTGTCAAACCCGGTGATAAAAGTTGATTGAAATGCATGGTGTACCCAAACTGGGACGAAGAAAGTACTAACTCAATCTCAATCTCTTAGTCACGTAAATACACTAATTTTAGCAACCAGATCACCGGCTGAGATAATATCCCAAATGAGTTGTCATCCACAAATTATTTGTTTATCTATACTACTCGACACCATTTGGTTCGGTTCATAATCCGAACTCGCACATTTGAATTTCTTATAAAATATACACATTATTGTGACCTAATTTAACAAAATATACTTTTATATCTTGGTTATTGTCCACAAAGAGTTTTTCTTGAAATCGGTGTTGGTGAAATACCACACAAACGATCATCGAGGTTATTATTTTAATAGACATGCAGTAAAGACTGTAAAAATGGAATATTCTACAACAAGTGAGTTCTTCATCTCATCAAGAACAACATAATTTATAATGGAATCATCAATCATGTCAATCCTACGTCATACGCAAAATCTACAGTTAGATTAGCCAAATCATCTATACTCAACAATATTTGTACTCGTTCAAAATTTTACTCC
Organism: Poa annua; assembly: GCA_026929855.1. Classification (NCBI taxonomy): domain Eukaryota; kingdom Viridiplantae; phylum Streptophyta; class Magnoliopsida; order Poales; family Poaceae; genus Poa; species Poa annua. Next base: position 174,437 of record CM049433.1, read on the forward strand.
CATATTTGATTTCAATATGATAGATACACATTACCGTGACATAATTCACATCATATATGTCCATATATCTTGGTTATTGTTTGCGGATAGAGTTCTCTCCGTGTAACGTCGTAGGTGGAATAGAGGAGAGACAATCATAGTGTTTGGATATTTTAACGGGCGTGTATTTGAGTTGATGTAAACTGAAGAATTCTCCCACCTACTTTTATCATCTCATCGAGGTGAACGAAATTGATTTTCATGTATTAGTATTAAAACTCTTTTGAAGCCCACATTTTCCGCTCTATGTCCTCTAATGCTCTAATAGCCTATGACCCATTGACCCATTAAGTATAACATAATAGAAATAAAATACAAAACTGAAAGAAGTTTGGAGAACGGTAGGCCTGTCGGCGCCATAGCCCAGGCCCAACAACAGATCGTCATGTATAATAAGTTAAAGCCATGTTTGTCTGGGCTAGAGCTTGAGTTTGCTTAACCAGCTTTTAGGTTTTCATGAAGCACAAGCTAGGCCAAACACCTTATTTTTAGGTAAACGCTCCTTCAGTTTACACTACGGGCCCAAAAGCGGGTCTGGACGTACTTCCCGCGGCTTCCTGAGAATGGATTTCCCACACCGCCCTGTACCCATCGGGCCTATCCGGGGCGTCGAATCTCAATCCGACGGTAGCCATATCTTTATGCAAAAAGGACCTCCAGTTCAAAAAAGGACCTCGCCGGAGCTCGGAGCCCGCGCGGCCCGGAGCTCGCCGGAAACCGGAGCTCGCCGTCGCTGCAGCCCGGAGCCCGGAGCTCGGACCTCCGCCGCCGCGCTCCTCCACGAGCTCGGAGCTCGGAGCTCGCCGGAGTCGCCGCCCGGAGCTCGGAGCTCCGCCGCCGCGCTCCTCCGCGAGCTCGGAGCTCGCTGGAGCCCGGAGCCGGAGGTCCTCCGCGCTCCTCGCGTGTAGCTCCGTGGTCGCCGCGCTCCACCGCCGAGCTCGGAGCTCCTCCGCGCTCCTCCGTGGTCCTCCGCGCTCCACCAGCCGAGCTCGGAGCCGGCCGTGGTCCTCCATGCTCCTCCGTGGTCGAGGATGTGTTTGTACGAATTAAACAAAGTAGGAGGACTTTTCTGTAAAAATACTGCACGCATCTTGATGTTTTTCAAAGAGCTGGACGGTGGGGATAGGCCCGACGCCCGCTCCTAGTTGTGGCAACAGCTTTTCGGCAGCTTCCTTGCAACTTAAGAATCGAAATGGTAAATTGAGATGCCCCTGCAAATCGCGTTATTTACATTCAGTTGCCACCGCAAGGAAACGATCGAACAGGGGATACCCCCTGGTTCCCGATTCACATCGCATCTTCCCAAACTAGTTCCCTGACCCGTAGGAAGCGGCTAGGGTGCCGCCGGCAGCAAATCCGAAGGTCAGCCACCCGCACGCCATCTCGTGGCCGTCCTCCGCCTGCCCCCCCACCCCGCAACTCCTCGTCGACCGCCTTGGCCCTTGGGCCCCGCAGGGACGCTGCCATCCACGGCTTTCAGGCCTCTCCCTCCTGCGCTACCGGAGCTCTATGCCCCCGCACCATCTACTCCTCGCTCAGTACCGTCGTCGTCGTCGTCCGCGCGCGCTTGTTCGCCGCCGGTCCCAGCAAAGCCCTGACTTGGAAATGAGCTCCACGTGAGACCCTCTGGTGGAAGCACTCGCGACGCGCACGGCACACCTGACTTGGAAACGAGCTGCATGATAGCGGCGCGCACGGCACGGGAGTCCGAGGTCCCCGAGTCCCATCGGTCCACATCTGAGCTCCTCGACATCTTCTAAATTAGATTGATGTTGTTTCTTCTTGCGTAGCATGCATGGTCGTGTTGTTGTGTGCTGATGTATATATGAATGCTTGCATGCATGTAGCAGCTCCCCCTTGCCAGCCAGCTGCTGGAGTTGTCGATATCTTGCGAGCTCGCGTGTACATTGGCTAGCTCATATTATGCAGCTGCAAGATGCTCTTTGCTTTTTTTAGGGAAAAACATCTACCAGAGTAGCTATTTTATCTTTGAGATGCTCACGGATGAGGATGCTATTTGCTTGATTTAAGAGAGAGAGAGAGAGAGAATTGTACCCATTCCCATGTATTTGAGATGTTCCCAAACAGTTTACATTTAGATACGGAGGGAGTACTTGTTAACGTGTCATTGTTCCACATTTACATAGAAATACCTAAAACTAAACCGGCAGAATATGACCTAAACATTATCGTCAACACATATGGGTATTTCAGACTTTAGCCACCAGTTACATGTCCACCAGCCGTGCTAAAAGCAGGTTGCCAAACAACCCAACTGCTTCTCGGATCCTACCAGCTCCAGCTGCTTCTCGTTCAGGTACAGCCCAAACAAACAGGGTCTAAGTAACGATGGACCTGCTTGTAGAGCTGGTTCGACCACACTTTTTGTTCAACATTAATTCTGCCTCGTATTTTGCATAATTCTGCCGCGTCTCATGCAGCCCCATGCGCAAGTTTTTCTTTTTCTTTTCTTTGTTGCGGAAAGTCTAACTGATCTATTGAGCACCAACAATGGTATTGAGAACATGTAAAAAACAATGCTACTACTGAGAATCCTGAAAGTAATAAAAATTACAGATAGGTATTTAGACCAACTAACGATGATTACAAGCAGCTGATGTCCTCTCCCCTTCTTCACTATAGCCGCACAAAGCTCGTTGCAGTAGATGTTGCTATAGTAGACAGACGTATAGTCGTTGTGCTACGACCCTGAAGGACCACCACACAAGAGCAGTAATCATCGCCATTGCCAATGATGACAGCCGTAGAACAAAAGAGTCAGGCGTACAATGCAACCTCACGAACGGAACAAGAACAGATCGGATCCAAGGAGACCCTCCCGACACACAACTCCACATGCCCTCCGCCGGCGCTAGGCACACCATCGGGACGAGGATAGAACGGGGAGGAACTTATTCTGCCTTCAAGATGTCGCTGTCGCCACACCATCTTAAAGAAGACACCCAAACAACCTCATAAAAAGAACAAAAACCTTCCCGTCGGCGAGGGTCCGTGGTCCACCGCGACTCCGAGACCCCAAGGGATGGGGATGCCGGAGGCGGGAGGACCAGCAACTTCAGTTTTTCTTTTTCGGGTGACCGAGTGCAAACTCCAGCCCTACGAGTATGAGTGGTCACGTGGAGAGTATAATATAATAGATGGTACTACCTCTAGAATGCATAATATAATACGATAGTTGTAAGAAATATGTCTAAAAAGCAATAATAAAAATGATGACATTTCGATGTATCCATGATTTAAAATAATGAATAATATCTGTATTGACTGGCAAGTACGTACCTCACTTGTTTGTGTGAATATATATATTAGACGACATATGTATTGGTTGATGATTTTTTTCGCAAGTCATGTAGATGGAGATGTCAATCTAATTACAGGACTCACGTTGTGAACATGGATAGGAACGGCCCAACTTTGGATGCATGTGGTGTGGCAGCTTTGGACGGACACTAGGAGCTCTAACTGCCATTGCATGGTTTATTGTGCAGCTGCTGCCATTGGAGCTTCAAGCTAGCACCGGGATTCAGTTGCTACAAATATGCGAGAGGCGCCGCAACGACGAAGACCTCACATAACCTTGCATAGCTAGCTAGCTAGCAGTCAAGAGCATAGCAATGGCGCCGTCGTCCAACTCCAACTCCAACACTGGGAGAAGGCCGCACGTGCTCCTGCTGCCGTACCCGGCGCAGGGCCACGTGAACCCGTTCCTGAGGCTGGCCAAGGCCCTGCACGCCCGCGGCTTCCACGTCACCTTCGTCCACACCGAGTACAACCACGGCCGCCTCCTCCGCTCCCGCGGCCCCGCCGCCGCCGACCCGCCCGCCGACGGGTTCCGCTTCGAGACCATGCCCGACGGCCTCCCCCGTGCCGACCTCGACGCCACGCAGGACATCTGGGCCCTCTGCGAGGCCACGCGTCGGGCGTGCCCGGCCCACCTCCGAGACCTGGTTCACCGGCTCGGCCGCACAGAGGGCGTCCCGCCTGTGACCTGCGTCGTCGCCGACGGCGCCATGGGGTTCGCCGTGCACGTGGCCAAGGAGCTGGGCCTCCCCGCCTACCTCTTCTTCACCACCAGCGCCTGCGGGTTCCTGGGCTACCTCAACTTCGACCAGCTCGTCAAGCGAGGCTACGTCCCGTTCAAAGACCAAGTGAGCAACGACGACGAGTACCTGGACACGCCGCTGGGTGACTGGATGGCCGGCATGACGAGCGGCGTCCGCCTCCGCGACCTTCCCACGTTCATCCGCACCACCGACGCCGACGACGTGATGCTCACCATCAACATCAAGCAGTGCGAGCTGGACGCCCCCGCCGCCGACGGCATCGTCCTCAACACCTTCGACGACCTGGAGCTGCCCGCGCTGGAGGCCATCCGCGCGCGCCTGCCCAACACCTTCACCGTGGGGCCCCTCGGCCCGGAGCCGACGTACCTGCCCTCGCTCACCTCCAGCCTGTGGAAGGAGGACGACCGGTGCGGCGCGTGGCTGGGCGCCAGGCCGGCGGACGGCTCCGTGCTGTACGTCAACTTCGGGAGCATCACGGTGGTGACGCGGGAGCAGATGGCGGAGTTCGCGCGCGGGCTGGCTGACTCCGGATGCCCGTTCCTGTGGGTGGTCCGGCCCGACATGGCGCCCGTGCCGGAGGGTTTCGCGGAGGAGGTTGCCGGCCGCGGGATGATGGCCGGGTGGTGCGACCAGGAGGCGGTGCTGGGCCACCGCGCCACGGGCGGGTTCCTCACCCACTGCGGGTGGAACTCCACGGCCGAGAGCCTGTGCGCCGGCGTGCCCATGCTGTGCTGGCCCTTCTTCGCGGAGCAGGTCACCAACTGCCGGTACGCGTGTGAGGAGTGGGGCGTCGGCGTGGAGCTGCCTAACGACGCAGGACGCGCGGAGGTGGAGGCCGCCGTGAGGGAGCTGATGGGCGACGGGGACAAGGCGGCGGCGATGAGGCGCAAGGCGAGAGAGTGGAAGGGCAAGGCCGCCTCGGCGGTGGACGCCGGCGGGTCGTCGCAGCGTGGGCTCGGGAGGCTCGTCGACGAGATCGCGCGCGCATCAAATTCTAGCGACGATGGTCGTTCGTTTCCGGCTTTGGACTCTGCGAATCATGTGTCGCCGCTGTGCACTTAGATTTTTCAGTTAGAGTGTCCACGCTGCTGCGATCGTTTTTCTTGTTTACTTAGTTAATTTCGTGTTAGTTTGCTTGGACGAGTTACCATGCATGCATGGTCGTGGGATGGCACGGCCAATGTTTTTTTTTTTTTGATTTTGGCACGGCCAATGTTGATCATGGAAAGTAAGTTTGTTGGGCTTTCTTTCTTTTGAGTCGTGCCCGGGCTATGAATAAAAGTACCCAGCTCGAAATAGGTTTTCACCTTGCTTTATAAAATAAAATAACGACCAGTATACAACCAACAGATACATACATCCCACAACACATGCTAGGCAGCAGCAAACACAAATCCAAAGAAAGGAAAATAAGAAACAAAATAAAGACAATAGAAGATCGACTAAACAACGAAGCCACCATCGTTATCTCACTGAAGTCACTGTCATGAGGTCAGTCAAAAAAAGGCGAAAAATTGGTTGTACCAGGGTCAGCAGTACCGCCACCGCTCGAGCCGCACTGCTGCCAGGTCGGAAGATCACTGTTGCCACGGGGGGCGGGGTCGCGCGAGCGAGAAGGGAAAACGAAACCATTTAATTAAGATCAGTTTGTCAATCTTTACCAAACGCAGTAAAAGAGATTCTCATATGTGAAACCTAGATTGGAGTACTGACCTTCAACAATGGCGCGACACACTCCCGCATACTATACATTTATGGATGAATGGTCTTGTGTTTCCACCGAAGTGTGCCTACTCGCCGTTAAAGGTGCCTCTAACATAATCACCTTTTCGGCTAACAATCTCTTGCCAACCGGATGATGCTGGACAAGATACCAGAAGTTGGTGACGTCTCATACGGGATACGCCCACACTTTCAGCCAGTCAGTGTCACACTACTTTGGATCGAGCAGCAATGTACACGGCCTTGTTGCATGTGGAAGAGACGTACGTTGTGTAGTGTAGCACAAACGAGAACATGCACGCCTCTGCATTAGACTACGTGTGTACCACCCGATTAGTAGTACGCATGACTTGACACCTAAATTAAACATAGTACGAAGGCCTATATGGATAGCATGATTTTTAAAACGTAGGAATATATAGAAAAAATAAAGAATTGAGATGTCATACACTTCAATTGCTACATGATTTTAAAACGTAGGAATTTTATAAAGGGCGTCTAAGTGTCTTTGTTTCAATATGCTTAGGTGTCTTTGTTTATTTTGAAACGAGGCAAAAGGTTTGCCTTATATTCATATAGAAGAAGCAAACGGACACGGTTTCGCCTTTATCTCTTTGAATGGTGCACAGGAAACAAACACGTGAAATTTGCGGGAAAGAGGAGAAAAATTGCTGGACTTTGCATAGGACGTCCCTTACCTCCATCAATGGAGCTAACAACGTCATCATACTCCTATTAAAGATCCGATCCCACGACTCGTCCACATGAGAATAATATTTACCGTCGCCGGAGAGATAGATTTTTTTTTTTTTGAGAATAGATAGGACAGTCCGCCAAAGACGGTGGCAGATCTGGTAACGGCGCTGCTATGCCTACGACGTTTTTCGTCCGATACCCATACGATCCCTGCATGGTAGCGACCAGCGTCTAGCGAGCTTGCTAGCAATTCCTGATCGAGTTTGTGCTTAGACATCACATGGATCTGACCAGCTCTAGGCCCACCTCTTAAATAATACATTCTTCTTAAACTTTTTTTCCTTGTAATTCTTTTTGCTCATGCTTGGACAGAATATTTTATCAGCCATTACTACACACGAAACTTCCAAAAAAACAATTGCACGATTTTTTTGGTTGTAGTATCTTACGTTTTATGTGCGGCAGCTATCGACACCCCGCCACCCGGGATGCCAAGCAGGTACGTAGGACGCGTGTGAGATCCCTCGCTCCCATCTTCTACCAAACAAATCAAAAGGGAGGCGACGTAGAGATCTGCGGCGGCGGCAAGGATCTGCACTGGTGGCGGGTTTTTATGCGCGTGGCGGCAAATAGAAATATCTTTTCGATGTCGGTCGCTGTACCGGTGACGTCAATGTGGCACGTCTTTTCGAGGGTAGAGGCCCTTATGCCACCGCCCTCGAGCAATCTTAAAAGGGGCTCACCAACCCAGGATGACATGGCTTGCACAGCACATCACAGTGACCAAAGTCCCCTTCCTCGCCCTCACCGTTGACGGCGCAGCGCAAAGCGGCGTCAAGGAGGAGGACGAAAAAGATGGCGGCGGAACAGGGCCCAGCGGCCGCAACGTCAAGGCTACCGCCGCTACTGTTATATTACTTTAGGTTTAATTTTTAAATTTTCATTGAATTTTATAAAATTTCCTATAATTTGAATGATATCTATTGGTTTAAGTTCACAATTTTTTAGTTAGGCGCGGCTAGTGGGGAGTCGAGATGCTCTAAGCAGAACCATCGGAATTTGTATTATGATGACACCCTAATTAGGTGTATTCTAACAGACGTTGCTATACAGTAGCGCAATTGTGTTGGGTTTCTTTTTCTTTTCTGGAATTGTCTCCTGTTAATCTATCTAAGAGGAATTCAACGAGGTGGGTTTGGCTGGATTTGGGCAAGGAAACGATAAGTGGAGGGAGAGGAAATCCTTAGAAAAAGGGTTCCCTTCGCAAAGGTCCACGCGCGTGCGCTCCGGTGCTGACAAGTGTCGCAATTTCGTTCGTTTCTGCTCCCACCTTTTCTCCACGCGGTGACAAGTGGCAGGTCCCTGGTGGTGGGCAGAGGGTTGTACATGCATTTATTTTGAGATTCGTTTTTTAAAAACGAAATATCTTGAGAACCGTTTATCCGATTTACGAACCGTTTTCACTTTTGAACTCCTCGCGTCGAGATCTTCAAAACTAGATCCCATATTGATAGGTTTCGACAAACTTTTTTTTTGTACTTCGGATTGTGTATGTTTTGTACAATCTAAGTGTAATTGTACGTACAATCTGAATTTTGTAGTTGTACGTACAACCTGCTAGGTGTAGTTGTTCGTACAACCCGAATGTAGTTGTACGTACAACCCGGTCTGTGTTGCTGTACACCCCGGTCTGTGTTGCTGTACAACCCGGTCTACGTTGCTGTACAATCCGGTCTGCGTTGCTGTACAACGCGGTCTGTGTTGCTGTACAACCCGGTCTGTGTTGCTGTACGTACAAACTGATCTGTGTTGCTGTACAGCCCGGTCTGCGTTGCTGTACAGCCCGGTCTGCATTGCTGTACATCCCGTTCTGCGTTGCTGTACTATCTTAGTTTGTGTTTTGTACAAGTCTAATAATAGATCCAGATCTAGATCTAAATCTGGATTTGAATCTGGATCTGGACATGCGCGGGACCGCTTGCTTAATTTGCGCCACGTGTCGCAACGGCAGCGCGCGCGCTCCCGCTTTTCCCTTCGCGAAGGCCGACCTTTACCCCAGTCCAACCCGGAGGAGAGCGTCGTACAGAGTTAGGACGTGAATCGTCGTACGCAAAGCATTTTCGATCTGGTAATAGCCCAAGTCCGCCGTGCCCGGCCCTCTTCTCATCTCCCCAAGTCGTAAACATGTCTGACAGCCCACTTGCACTTAATGTTGCCGGGCTGCAGTAACAAGTTGGGTTTCGAACCAAATTTAAATAAATACTATCAATTCCTGCTCTCACGTTTATTGGCTCAACGTTGTCTGCCTTGTGTGCAATTAATTAAACGGTTCATGTTTTGTCATCTCTACTCTCTACAGGAAATGCAGCACACAACTAGCTAGGCTTCAAACCTAAATTAAACGATCTCCTAAATATGCCTGACACGCCGCTTGCTCTTTTAATAGTTTCATGTCCAAAACCAGTCAGCTTGATTCCCGATCAGTGTAAGGGATCCCCCTTTGTTTTATAGTCTTGCATTGTGTCAGTCTAGGGACTAATTAAACCTCTCTTATCTGCCCTTGCCTCAGGCCACACACACAAAAGAGATACGACACATCAGGACATATACGCTGATCGACGATCCAGCAGCGAAAATAATTGGGATCCATCTATGCACGAAGATTTTTGGCACCCGAGAATCATTACGCTCGGGTGCAGTTTGGTTTTGAAAATATGAGTTTGGAAAATTCAAATATTTTTTCATTCTATACATATGTATCTGTAAATTTAGGTGAAAATAATCGTATTATGGGCGACACAAAATACAAAACGGTGGCTCTGAATATAGCTCCTTCTTCATGAAAATTATCTTTTTTTCGGTAGCCCAAAATACAAAGCTCTCTTTTACAAAACTTATGGCATACTTAGATAATGTTTATATTTAGTTGGAAACTTTATTTCAGAATTTGTTTAGCACAATAAATAATATATCTTGAAAATTAGCTTCAGTGAGCTCGGGTGCTAGCTGGTAGCACTTTATGTATATCTACTTGTTATATTACTACCACCATTGCTCATAATAATGGCGTTGCAAAGTGCATTTTATCAGACACTTGGCATCACTTCGCAACATAAGTTGTACACCAAGTGCTTGGACAGTGGCACTTGGCAAAGCAATACGCAGATTTACTCGTTCGGAGTACTAGATGGCAGCATGCAGGAGTAAAACTTTAGAAAGGTTTATGCATCGGCAAAGAGTGTCCGCTAAAAACCCTTGTTCTTGTTTTTGACAGTTTGATTATTGTTCAGTGTTGTTGACAATCTCGAGGGTTGCTCGATCTCGCCTTATGCGGATGGGATGTTGTTTGCTGACGATGAATGAGGATAGCACTTGACGATGTGGCACCGGCATCTCCTTAAATATCACGTCCAAGATGGAGTGGTGTCGCTCAGTTAAGTGGCAACGTCGGCGGCGGCGTTGAAACTTATGGCCTCGGCCAGTTTCTTCAGCCCGTGGATTAATGATGGTGGAATTTATTGCATTTCACAACTTTCGATTAGGATCTGTTGTGCAAATTGATTGTCACGGTACTGTGTTGGTTAGCCTTGCCATGCTAGGTTTTTTTTAGGTTGTTTTGTCATATACATACACATATTTCGTATGTATATGTAAATTTAGGTGAAAATAATCGTATTACGGGCGACATAAAATACAAAACGGTGGCTCTGAATATAGCTCCTTCTTCATGAAAAATTATCTTTTTTCCGGTAGCCCAAAATACAAAGCTCTCTTTTACAAAACTTATGGCATACTTAGATAATGTTTATATTTAGTTGGAAACTTAAGTTCAGAATTTGTTTAGCACAATAAATAATATATCTTGAAAATTAGCTTCAGTGAGCTCGGGTGCTAGTTGGTAGCACTTTATGTATATCTACTTGTTATGTTACTACCACCATTTCTCATAGTAAGGGCGTTGCAAAGTGCATTTTATCAGAGACTTGGCATCACTTTGCAACATAAGTTGTACACCAAGTGCTTGGACAGTGGAACTTGGCAAAGCAATATACGCGGATTTATTCGTTCGGAGTACTAGATGGCAGCACGCGGGAGTAAAACTTCAGAAAGGTTTATGCATCGACAAAGAGTGTCCGCTAAAACCCTTGTTCTTGTTTGTGACAGTTTGATTATTGTTCAGTGTTGTTGACAATCTCGAGGGTTGCTCGATCTCGCCTTATGCGGATGGGATGTTGTTTGCTGACGATGAATGAGGATACCACTCGGCATGCCCCTATGCCCCATTCTACAAATGCCGGTAAATAAGATGATAAAACGTCGAGTCGGGTTTTGTGTGATGGAGATAATGGTTAAACACGAAAGGATATTCAGTAGAATCGATGCTCGTGATTTTGGTGACCTGCATTCGCATCGCAAGACCCACCGTTGGCGATCAAGCAACACATTTTTTGTGCGTGCAAGATGAGTTACAAACTTATTATTAAAAATTGCGCCAAAACATATTGTCCAAGAAGATGCATTTGCGTTAAATTTGACCTTCGATTTATTTGGTTATTTATTAATTTGAGCAAAAATGCACTTGCAGATTTTGGATACTAATTTGAGCAACATGTTTTGGTTAACATGAGTTACTTAATACTATAACTATACCTGGCCATTTCTCCGGCCGGGCCTAAAAAAGCCCGACGTAGAAAATTTCAGGCCCGAGACCGGCCCGAGCCTGACTGTCGGGCTGTAAAATTAGGCCCAGGCCCGGCCCGAGCCCGACAAAGCCCGACTAAGCCCGACCGGCCCGACCCGACTCTTCCTGTTTTCCTGTTTTTGCAAGGCCCGAGCCCAGCCCGGCCCGACCGTCGGGCCCGAAAATCAGGCCCGACCCGGTGGTCAATCCCGTCGGGCCCAGGCCCGGTATTTTCGGGCCGGGCCGGGCCGGGCTGCCCTTGCCCAGGACTGACTATAACATAAAGTAATTATTTTTCTTACTCTATTTTATTTTGTTTTCCCTAGGTGCTCGTCACACATCGACATACTTTCCCCACACCTTTGCCCTTCCAAGAGTCTTCGCGAGAACTCCGTCCCCTCTCCTTCCTTTCTTCTGCTGGATGGCGCCCGACGGAAGGATGGGTTATGAGGCCGTGTATATAGCTCTAGATGTTTCTCTAGGTTTAGATTTTACTCTTCTCATGTGTTTGAGTGGTGCGGCCAATCTACGGGTCGTTCCTACCATGCTGTTCTTCATGGTCGTCGCAGCGAGGTGTTGCACGTGGTCAGTGGATGTGGCACCGGCATCTCCTTAAATATCACGTCCAAGATGGAGTGGTGTCGCTCAGTTAAGTGGCAACGTCGGCGGCGGCGTTGAAACTTATGGCCTCGGCCAGTTTCTTCGGCATGTGGATTAATGATGGTGGACTTTATTGCATTTCACAACATTCGATTAGGATCTGTTGTGCAAATTGATTGTCACAGTACTGTGTTGGTTAGCCTTGCCATGCTAGGTTTTTTTTAGGTTGTTTTGTCATATGCTAAGTTTTATTTTTTTGAGCAACTATAGATGCCGTGCTAGGTGTCAGCAGGCCGCAGTTAGTTGGCCTGTTCCTGGCCCAATAACAAAGTTACTGGGCCAAGAAAGGGCAAGCGCATATGCACTGTTCCGCGTTGGCAAGTCCACGTGTTCTTCTCAGTCTCCCCTCAAAAAAAAAAAAAAAAGGAAACGTGTTCTTCTCAGTCCAGTCCAACCTGAGAACTGAGATACAGTGGAGAGTGGACTGACACTGAGCTCTAGACACTCGGAGCGCTTAAAATATATACTGCCGGCCCGGCCGGGGATTGCTTCTGAGAAGGTAGCTCTCCTCTGCTTGCTCCGATCCGGCCGCGATGGAGTCCGCCTCTCCTCCGCCGCCCAGCAACAACAGCAATCTCCTCCTCTTTCTCTCCACGTGCCTCCTCTCCCTGGTGTCCACGGCCTTCCTCGCCGTCCTCGCCTGCCTCCAGCTTCGCAGCTTCCTCGCGTCCCGCCGGCGGTCCCATGATGACACCCTCCACAAGCGCCTCGTCGACACGACGGAGGAGCAGCAACGTCAGCCGGTTGGCGCCCGCTACATCGTGGCCCTCGCGGCGTCCGCGGTCCTCGCCGCCTTCTACGCGGTGCTCCTCGGCATCTCCGTCGTTGCGGCGAGGACCTCTTTCAAGCAGGAGGCGGCGTTCCTGGCGTTGCCGTGCGCGGCGCACCTCGCCGCCGTGGCGGTCGTGGCCAACGAGAGGCGGTCGCGCGCTGCTCGGCACCCGCTCGTGCTCCGCCTCTTCTGGCTCGCCGCGTCCACGCTCGCCGCGGTCACCGCCGCAGCGCGCCTCCTCGGCTCCGGCGACACGAACGACTCTCTCTTTTCCATCGCCGGGCTCCTCCTGTCCCTGCCCCTCTCGGCCATCGCGATCTCCGGAGCCACGGGCATCTACAGCGACGACGTCGTGGAAGTGGAAGATGCCGGCGACGAGGCGGAGCTGGAGAACGTGACGTTGTACGCGGCCGCGTCGTGGGCGTCGCAGGCGTCGTGGTGGTGGATGAACCCGCTGATCAAGCGGGGGTACCGCGCGACGCTGAACCTGTCCGACGTGCCGACCCTGGCGCCGCGACACCGGCCGGAGCGCATGCACGAGCTCTTCGCGGCCCACTGGACGCCCTCCAAGGACTCCGGCGGCTGCGCGCGCACCCTGGTCCGGTGCTTCTGGCCGCAGATCCTGGCGAACGGCGCGCTGGGGCTGGCCCGCATGTCGGTGATGTTCGTGGGGCCGATGCTGATCCAGAGCTTCGTGGACTTCACGTCGGCGCCGGCGTCGGAGCGGCGGCCGCTGTGGGAGGGCGCTCGGCTGGTGCTGCTGCTGCTGGCGGGGAAGGCGGTGGAGGCGCTGAGCAGCCACCAGTACAACTTCCAGTGCCAGAAGCTGGGGATGCAGATCCGCGGCGCGCTCATCACGGCGCTCTACCGCAAGGGCCTCCGCCTGTCGTGCGCGTCCCGGCACCGCCACGGCCTAGGCGTCATCGTCAACTACATGGCCGTCGACGCGCAGCAGCTCGCCGACATGATGCTCCAGATGCACAACCTATGGATCATGCCGCTACAGGTACGATCGATCGATGAATCCTAGTCATTGGCAACTGTGCATTGGAACGTGATCCTATGCATGCATGTTTTGGTCAAACGATATATTACTTACTATACGTAGATCCTGCTGGCACGATCACATGACAGTATTTTTTCAGAATCTCACTGACTGAGTCTGTGATCACATGACGAATGGTTTACTACTGCTACTTACACTGCGTACTACTCCCTCCATATCAAAAAAATGTAAGATGTTGTGGTCACTTTTGATCATTATGTATCTAGACACGTTTTAATTAAATCTTGTATTTAAAACGTGTCTAGATACATAATGATAAAAAATGAACATAACATCTTACATTTTGATACGGAGGGAGTAGTAGCTAGTTCTGCCAATGGAGTTGATACTCACACTTAACACTCCCTTTTCTTAGAATAATTAATTTATTAATGCTGTCAGGTAAGTTGGGGTGGAGGGAGCATATGTATCAGCTGGCAAAATGCATGGTGTTTCAGTTCAAATACTAGGATATATAAATTGTGAAATGGTCCTTTTAAATTTGCCAACTCGGTGTGTACCTTTTCAATATGGGGTAACCTCAGGTCTCGAACAAAAATAGAGAATAAAACGAGCGATTACATTTAGTCTAAAGATAAAAAGATATGCTTTACATTTTCTAGTTTAGCTAGTATTTGTACATATTGATTAGTGCTTTAATTACATTTTTGCAGGTATGTGTGTCCCTTGGGATGTTGTACCTGTACTTAGGCCCTCCAGTGATGTCGGCGCTAGTCGGCCTTCTTGGTGTCATGGCTTTCATCGTGCTTGGCAACCGACGGAACAATCGGTACCAATTCTCCCTTATGGGGGAGCGTGACCGGCGAGTGAAGGCAACGAGCGAGATGCTAAGCTACATGCGCGTGATCAAGCTGCAGGCGTGGGAGGAACATTTCCACGCGCGCATCGCTGGTTTCCGATGCCTCGAGTTTGGGTGGCTCACACGCTTCCTCTACTCCAACTCATGCAACATGATCGCATTGTGGAGTGCTCCGGTCCTCATCTCCGCGCTCGTCTTTGGGACATGCATCTTTGCTGGTGTGCACCTTGACGCTGGCCTTGTCTTCACCGCCACGTCCTTCCTTAAGATCCTCCAAGAGCCCATGAGGAACTTTCCCCAGTCGTTGATCCAGGTGTCCCAAGCAATGATCTCTCTACAACGCCTTGACTCGTTAAGTATTATCTCACTCTTAATTTATCTCATTATTCCAATACATATTGTTAAATGTACTGATTTTTGAAACCTTGGTATATTTCAGACATCCATGCTTGTAAGAGCAATGCTTGACCTAGTTTTTTTAATATCTTAGGTACTTAACAAGTGCAGAGCTAGATGATGATGCGGTAGAGAGGGAGATAAAGGTCTCGTCGAAAGGGCGTCTCGCTGTGCAGGTGAAAGATGGAGTGTTCGCATGGGATGATGAGGAGGTGTTGCGTGGGATCAACCTCGAGATACAAGGCGGTGCAATGGTGGCGGTTGTCGGCATGGTTGGGTCTGGAAAGTCCTCGCTACTTGGCTGCATCCTCGGCGAGACAAGAAAGGCCTCCGGAAAGGTATACCTCACAAATTTTTATCCTATATTTGTTTCTATTACATGTAGAATGTCCAATGACTTGGTCTCTATGTTGTGTAGTCTTAGTTTAAATTTTACCAAATATACAGAAGGGAATATCAACACATGTACACTATGGAATAAAAATACATCCCACTGTGGAATCTATTGATACTGCATATCGTTGTATTAATGTAGAACTTTTATAATATTGACGTTATAATTAAGTTTATACGTCATGTATCTACGAAGGCTGGTTGGGGGTGGGGGTATATCTTAGTCCTTATAAAAGAGCTAGAATGCCCACATTCATCATCATGTTCGTGCCAAAATTCATAGACCTCTATCTGATTGTTAGTGCTTAGAGATTTTTTTACTAAATTTCACTAAATCAAATGCACAAGCATTACTAACTCGTGATCGGTGTGACGGATGGCTGATGGGGGTGTACATATATACTTATGGTTGTTATTTACATAATACAATGGTTGGACAAGTTGAACTAAAGATTCCTTAATATACCTATGATAATAATAGAATGTGTGTATGTCTTACCATGTTAGGAATACAGAGTTAAAGATGTCTTGTCGAATCATTGATATTCTTTATATAGTACCTTAAGAATTTCTCAATGGGCCATCTAAGTTATTCTATCAAAACATCAACCCGTTTAACTCAATAAGTCCTATGGATTCTCCATCAAACTCACAAATCACAATAGCATGCATGCTATACCACTCAAAATTACCAGCCTTTCAACCTATTGCATCAACGGAGACACATTATTGATCATCTTCCAGATTTATCGATCAATAATCAAACATTATGGTAAAACTAGGGATCAATAGACTATATATATAGAGAGAATTATGCCTAACTCCTGGAATAGTTCTGTCGCACTATTTTTTATCTGACTTTGACGTAAAGAGGAACAAAGGTGAACCGTCGCTCTGCTCCAAGGCAGAGGCTTTGCAAAATGTCTTTCTCCAGCGTTTTTTTAGGCTGGGAGTAATGCATGATCAATTTTGCAAAATTTCAGTAGGTCACGCAGTTCAGAGAGATAATGCCTGGAGACTCCAGGCGTAGAGCGACCTCCCCTGAGCGGTGTCTTACATGCTGGAGTACAATCTTTATGAAACAAGGTTGAACATGAGGCAGGTCAGCTAAGAGCATCTCTAGCACTGACCGTAAACACGTCGAAACTGAAAAATAACCGCTTTTTATGGTTTATAAGGTGAAAAAAGTGTCTGAACAACAACCGTAAAAGTGAACGAACCGAAAAACTTTTTTCAGGCGCCCGAAAATTTTCCCCTCCTAACTAAGAATGCACAGATTTCATGGACGAACTGAGAGTGGCCTATATCTCGTGCGAGACGTTGGTGGGAGTGAATGTTCAGAATGCGTCGGTGAACTTCGGCACGGAACTAATCGGAAACTCGCCGAAATGTCCCCGAAATCCACACCCACCCGATATCTGTGTGCAAAAGGCGCGGCAAGAAGCTGCGGTTAGGGCTGGACTAACGAACTATTCAAATCGTTAAGCCTCATCTCTTTATGGCTCGAGATTGTTAAATCTCGGATGCGGAGCGGAGCTCAACAACAACCGCCGTGACCGGTTCTCGCCAGCTGGACTGCTGAAACTTCACGTGCTAGTATGATCACGGAAAGATGGGAACGTTGGGAAGGACGTTGTGATAGTACGAGCCCTGTACACTTTTGGGTGTGTGCATCATTGTCTCCTATCTCAGGAATTGGATCTTGACATTTGGAGCAAGGGTTATTTTGGATAAATGTCGATAAATAGCCCTGTGATTTTCGAAAAACATCACTCCAATTTTACGACACCGCAACTATTTGAGTTCATTTCTGATACTACCTCTGTCTAACAAAGAATGTCTCAATTTCGTAAAAAATTAGATGTTTCTAGACATAACTTAGTATATAGATACATCCAATTTTTTATCAAGTAGGGACATCCTTTATTGGGACATAACGTAGTATATAGATACATCCAATGTCTCAATTTTACGACATCCTTTATTGGACGGTGGGAGTAACGACGGGGGGAGTAATAAAAGATAGTAGTATGATATGAGGTATTCATTCGTATTTTTGTCCCGGACGAAAATGCCCGAAATACAAACCATCCAGCCCACAGCAGCCTCATCTTCCTCGGACCCTCCTCTGTCCCCTAGGAAGGGCGCCGCCGCAGCCCTTTCTTCCATCGCCCTGCATCCCTACTTCCGTCGCCGCCCTGCAACCCTCAGTTCATCAGAAAGGGGGTGGCTCCTCAGTACCCGGTCGGAGGTTGCCGATCGAGAGGTGCTCGTCTGGGCAGCATCGAGGGTTGGTGACTCCTCTTCAGGCCTAGATTGCTGCCTTACGGGGTTCGTTCCCCTTGCCCTCTTTTTTTTTTGTTACGAGCAGTGGATGTAAGCACGCAACAAAAATCTGCACCTCATTCTTCCTGGATCAATACATGGCTTTCTTCATTGTGTCCTACCAGAGTGGGTGTGTAATAATAGATCAGTGGTTTCAGTCCCAGTAATTTTTGTTACCAGGCAGGGATGCACAGGAAGCTTGTCTGGAGTAGAAATGTAGAATTATTTAAGGATTCAAGACTTCAAGTACCAAAGGCGCAGTTTGTGGGTTACAATCCCGGGTTACAGAAGTTCTAAGAACCAGGTTCAAAGCTACCACGAATCAACTAGAGTTTTTTTGGAAGTCGTCCTTATTACAAAACCATCAATTGCAGAGCGTAGCTGCAATCAGAGGCTCAAGGCGAAATCGCCCAGTTGGTGTAAAGCTGCAGATTGCGTCGACGTTCTTCATCCGTCAGGGAGGGGGAGAGGAGTCCCGGGTTCAGGCTATTCTCACTTTCTCAGCAGCTCCCCACTGGTTCTCTCCAGCAAACGAATTCCCTTGTCCAGCAAATTGGGCTTTGTGCAGAGCGATCTCCAGAGCGTGACGTGCTTCAGCACCAGCATCCATTCGTTTTCTATAAGAAAGAGTAATTTAATTATTCGTGTGTTGTGTGTGTGCGCATCCTAACTACATAGAGGCCCGGTGTGTGCTCATTGTGTTTGTATCCTCTTGATGCTCCTTTTTGAGCTAATGAAGTTCACCCTTTGTCCAAAACGATGCATTTCCATTCATTTTCTACAAAAATATGTTGTTTCATACATTTTCTTCATTGCAACTAATGCTTGAAATTCTGCATCGGTCTGTTATTTGCAGGTCAAGGTGTGCGGCAGCACGGCCTACGTCGCACAGACGTCATGGATCCAGAGCGGCACCGTGGAGGAGAACATCCTGTTTGGCCTGCCGATGCAGAGGGAGCGTTACAGCGAGGCCATCAGGGTGTGCTGCCTGGACAAGGACCTGGAGATGATGGAGCAGGGCGACCAGACGGAGATCGGCGAGCGCGGGATCAACCTCAGCGGCGGCCAGCAGCAGCGCATCCAGCTCGCCCGCGCCGTCTACCAGGACTGCGACGTCTACCTCCTAGACGACGTCTTCAGCGCCGTCGACGCGCAGACTGGCACCCAGATTTTCAAGGTAAGTTTTCCATGTCCTGCATGCATGTTTTAGAATAGTATAGATAGTAGATGATACCAGGCTACTCCCTACGTTCTAAATTAGATGACATCCATTTGTCTAAAAGTGGACGTATCTAGACATGTGATAAGTGTAGATATAACTACTTTTGGACAAATGATAGTCATCTATTTAGGAACAAAGGGAGTATATAGCAACAGATGGACTGACTGAATTTGTTTTCATTTGCAGGAATGTGTGAGAGGTGCCCTCAAGAACAAGACCGTGGTGCTTGTGACTCACCAAGTTGATTTCTTGCACAATGCTGATGCCATATATGTGATGAAGGACGGCATGATAGTGCAATCTGGCAAGTACGACGAGCTCCTCGCGGCTGGCACCAACTTCACCGCACTCGTTGCTGCGCATGACAGCTCCATGGAACTCGTGGATAACGCAACACCAGCGAAAGGCGACCGCAAGCTGCAGCTCATCTCTTCCCAGAAGCCGGCAGGTAGATCATCCAATGGCGATGCTGCTGGTTTCTCCGCCGCCACAGCTGAGAAGGTGTCGGTGGCACAGCGGCTGACCAAAGACGAGGAGCGTGGGAGCAGCCACATTAGCTTCGACGTGTACAGGCAGTACATGACCGAGACTTGGGGGTGGTGGGGCGTGGCGGCGATTATCTTCATGTCCGTTGTGTGGCAGGTGTCCATGGTGGCCGGCGACTTGTGGCTCTCCTACGAGACCTCCGGCGAGTACCAATCACCGCTCTTCATCCAGGTGTATGTCATCATTGCCGCTACATCAGTGCTACTCGTATCAGTAAGGTTGTTCCTTGTGGCCTTCATTAGCCTCAAGACCGCCAACCGGTTCTTCAAGAAGATCCTCCATAGCATTCTCCACGCTCCAATGTCCTTCTTTGACACCACCCCCTCGGGAAGGATCCTTACCAGGGTATGTATGTAGGTATATAGTAAAAAAGTAAAACACTAGTGCATCTTATGAACCAACCAGCTAGCTAATTAATTTGATGATCTGACTGGCATGGCACGGCTTTACAGGCATCATCAGACCAGATGATCGTTGATCTCTTGCTCCCGTTCTTTGTCTGGAATAGCGTCTACATGTACATCTCCATGATCAGTGTCGTTGTTGTCACATGCCAAGTGGCATGGCCGTCTGTCATTGCCATCATCCCGCTGCTCATACTCAACATATGGTACCGGGTAAGTAGTAACCAGCTACCTGACCAATTTAATTTTTTATTTGTATTTTTAGTTTCATTTTGTATCTACTTGGCTAATTACTAGCTTGATTTGCAGGGGTACTACCTGTCGACGTCGAGGGAGCTTACTCGTCTTGAGTCCATCACCAAGGCTCCGGTGATCAACCACTTCTCTGAGACTGTTCAGGGTGTCATCACCATCAGATGCTTCAGGAAGGGAGACAGCTTCTTTCAGGAGAATCTGAACCGCCTGAACTCTAGTTTGAGGATGGACTTCCATAACAACGGCGCAACGGAGTGGCTTGGCTTCCGTCTAGAGCTCATGGGAAGCTTTGTTCTATGCTTCACCGCCTTGCTCATGGTAACATTGCCCAAAGGCTTTGTCAAGCAAGGTGTGCTTCTCTTCCAGTTTTCACATTCTATGTGTGCATGTCCGACATCCAATTGATCATACGTTATGTATTTCAGTGTTGAAATATTGTCGACTTCACACAAGTTTAGTGACTAGAAATCTTTCATGACTAATGTATTTCTCTCAACTCTAAATAAGGACTTTTTTCAAATCTAAACATGGAGTGTTGCCATAATTAACAATTCTAAGCTACTTCTGGTGCAGAATTTGTGGGTTTATCGCTCTCCTATGGTCTATCCCTCAACGCGGTGTTTTTCTATGGCATATGGATGAGTTGCCTCATTGAAAACAAAATGATCTCAGTCGAGAGGATAAAGCAATTCACAAGCATCCCATCCGAGACAGAGTGGAGGATCAAGGACTGTTTACCTGTTGCAAACTGGCCAGCAAAAGGAGATATCGATATCATTGATCTCAAGGTAACTTCTTGATAGTTGTATATTTAACAATGCATATGCATAATATTTTTATCATGTCAAAGCACATTGATCAGTGAGTAGCTTCTTGATATTCTGTAGAAAAAAATGAAGTGAACAACAAATTATTATGTGTGTATATGCAGGTTAGGTACCGCCATAACACTCCACTAGTGTTGAAGGGCATCACAGTAAGTATACACGCAGGAGAGAAGATCGGAGTCGTCGGTAGAACTGGCAGTGGAAAATCAACACTTATCCAAGCCTTTTTCCGAATGGTTGAGCCATCTGAGGGAAAGATAATAATCGACGGTGTTGACATCTGCACGTTAGGACTCCATGATTTGAGGTCTCGGTTCGGTATCATCCCACAAGATCCTGTCCTCTTTGAAGGCACGATTCGTAGCAACATCGACCCGCTTGAAAAGTACTCCGATGAGGAAATTTGGCAGGTATTTTTGCCAGAAACAAGTGACAAATTTTGCAATGACTTTTGTGGAATCCTGAACTTTCTTTATTTTAGGCCTTGGATCGTTGTCAGCTGAAAGAAGCCGTGGCTTCAAAACCTGAAAAGCTCGAGGCATCAGGTACAAGCTCCTCCAATTATTTTCTCACACTGTTTACAACTTGACAATTGACTCTATAGTACTGTTCTACCTCAGCCAGCATGCACTTGAGCAAATTAACTGAACTTGCCTAGAATTTGTGCGTATTAGTATGCTAGGTGTATCAAACCTCTTTAAGTAAAACATGTTGTTAGAACTTAAAACATTTGTTGCACTCTCATATAGATGTGCTAATACTCTGTAACTTTTGCCACGTCAATGTATCGTAGTTGTCGACAACGGTGAGAACTGGAGCGTGGGGCAACGCCAGCTGCTTTGTCTGGGTAGGGTGATGCTGAAACACAGCAGGGTACTGTTCATGGACGAGGCTACTGCATCCGTGGACTCCCAAACCGATGCCGTCATTCAGAGGATCATCCGGGAAGACTTTGCGGCATGCACCGTCATCACTATCGCACACAGGATACCGACGGTCATGGACTGCGACAGAGTCCTAGTTATAGATGCAGGTAACACATTAAACAGCCTGATTGATGTTCTATCTCTTTTTTCACTACGTTCGGACACTGAAAATTCAGAACTGAACTAATCCATTGCTCGAAATCAGTAACCTAGTGATCTTAAGTTCTGAATCGATTTTGATGTAAAAAATTTCAGGACTGTCTAAGGAATTTGACCGGCCTGTCAACCTGATTGAGAAGCCGTCACTGTTTGGAGCGTTGGTTCATGAGTATGCAAAGCGGTCGTCGGACGCCTTGTAGTCTCGTATTCAACGAAATGGTGGCTGATTTCTCGCCACATGTTCACTCTGCTTTTTAGTGGAATGCTGCCCATTGCAGGAGAGATTCTGTTTCTTATCTTGCCTTGAGACATGATTCGAACTATACAAGTAGAGTATAATAGTAGAGAAGCAATGAGCAGTCCAGCGGTCGCTCGAGATGGAGCAAGGTGCATTGCCGTGATTGTATTGAAAAATTTCTCAAATTTTGAGCTGAATCAATGAGTATCATGATGTCGCGGCACCTTGTGAAACTGTTTCGATCATACTTTTGGATGCATTAGTTAAATAAAATGCAACCAAAAGTGTCACGAGCAGCAACAATTCGTCAGATTAGGTTGTACATCGTGAAAACTCGTGATTTCGGGCATTTCTAGCCGTTTTCGTGGGCTGTAGTCCACGTTTTTTTTGGGTCCCGGGAGGATTTCGATGCCCCGTGACCCCCGGTACATGACTCTAGCGGCATCGTGAAAACTCGTGATTTCGGGCATTTCTGGCCGTTTTCGTGGGCTATAGTCCACGTTTTTTGGGTCCCGGGAGGATTTCGAAGCCCCGTGACCCCCGGTACATGACTCCAGCGGCATCGTGAAAACTCGTGATTTCGGGCATTTCTGGCCGTTTTCGTGGGCTATAGTCCACGTTTTTTGGGTCCCGGGAGGATTTCGATTCCCCGTGACCCCCGGTACATGACTCCAGCGGCATCGTGAAAACTCGTCATTTCGGGCATTTCTGGCCGTTTTCGTGGGCTATACTCCACGTTTTTTGGGTCCCGGGAGGATTTCGATGCCCCGTGACCCCCGGTACATGACTCCAGCGGCATCGTGAAAACTCGTGATTTCGGGCATTTCTGGCCGTTTTCGTGGGCTATAGTCCACTTTTTTGGGTCCCGGGAGGATTTCGATGCCCCGTGACCCCCGGTTCATGACTCCAGCGGCATCATGAAAACTCGTGATTTCCGGCATTTCTGGCCGTTTTCGTGGGCTGTAGTCCACGTTTTTTGGGTCCCGGGATGATTTCGATGCCCCGTGACCCCCGGTTCATGACTCCAGCGGCATCGTGAAAACTCGTGATTTCGGGCATTTCTGGCCGTTTTCGTGGGCTATTCCACGTTTTTTGGGTCCCGGGAGGATTTCGATGCCCCGTGACCCCCGGTTCATGACTCCAGCGGCATCGTGAAAACTCGTGATTTCCGGCATTTCTGGCCGTTTTCGTGGGCTGTAGTCCACGTTTTTTGGGTCCCGGTAGCATTTCGATGCCCCGTGAGCCCCGGTACATGACTCCAGCGGCATCGTGAAAACTCGTGATTTCGGGCATTTCTGGCCGTTTTCGTGGGCTGTACTCCACGTTTTTTGGGTCCCGGAAGGATTTCGATGCCCCGTGACCCCCGGTACATGACTCCAGCGGCATCGTCAAAACTCGTGATTTCGGGCATTTCTGGCCGTTTTCGTGGGCTGTAGTCCACGTTTTTTGGGTCCCGGGAGGATTTCGATGCCCCGTGACCCCCGGTTCACGACGCCAGCGGCATCGTGAAAACTCGTGATTTCGGGCATTTCTGGCCGTTTTCGTGGGCTATACTCCACGTTTTTTGGGTCCCGGGTGGATTTCGATGCCCCGTGACCCCCGGTACATGACTCCAGCGGCATCGTGAAAACTCGTGATTTCGGGCATTTCTGGCCGTTTTCGTGGGCTATAGTCCACGTTTTTTGGGTCCCGGGAGGATTTCGATGCCCCGTGACCCCCGGTTCATGACTCCAGCGGCATCATGAAAACTCGTGATTTCCGGCATTTCTGGCCGTTTTCGTGGGCTGTAGTCCACGTTTTTTGGGTCCCGGGATGATTTCGATGCCCCGTGACCCCCGGTTCATGACTCCAGCGGCATCGTGAAAACTCGTGATTTCGGGCATTTCTGGCCGTTTTCGTGGGCTATTCCACGTTTTTTGGGTCCCGGGAGGATTTCGATGCCCCGTGACCCCCGGTTCATGACTCCAGCGGCATCGTGAAAACTCGTGATTTCCGGCATTTCTGGCCGTTTTCGTGGGCTGTAGTCCACGTTTTTTGGGTCCCGGCAGGATTTCGATGCCCCGTGACCCCCGGTACATGACTCCAGCGGCATCGTGAAAACTCGTGATTTCGGGCATTTCTGGCCGTTTTCGTGGGCTATTCCACGTTTTTTGGCTCCCGGGAGGATTTCGATGCCCCGTGACCCCCGGTTCATGACTCCAGCGGCATCGTGAAAACTCGTGATTTCCGGCATTTCTGGCCGTTTTCGTGGGCTGTAGTCCACGTTTTTTGGGTCCCGGGAGGATTTCGATGCCCCGTGAGCCCCGGTACATGACTCCAGCGGCATCGTGAAAACTCGTGATTTCGGGCATTTCTGGCCGTTTTCGTGGGCTGTAGTCCACGTTTTTTGGGTCCCGGGAGGATTTCGATGCCCCGTGACCCCCGGTTCACGACGCCAGCGGCATCGTGAAAACTCGTGATTTCGGGCAATTCTGGCCGTTTTCGTGGGCTATACTCCACGTTTTTTTGGGTCCCGGGAGGATTTCGATGCCCCGTGACCCCCGGTACATGACTCCAGCGGCATCGTGAAAACTCGTGATTTCGGGCATTTCTGGCCGTTTTCGTGGGCTCTAGTCCACGTTTTTTGGGTCCCGGGAGGATTTCGATGCCCCGTGACCCCCGGTTCATGACTCCAGCGGCATCATGAAAACTCGTGATTTCCGGCATTTCTGGCCGTTTTCGTGGGCTGTAGTCCACGTTTTTTGGGTCCCGGGATGATTTCGATGCCCCGTGACCCCCGGTTCATGACTCCAGCGGCATCGTGAAAACTCGTGATTTCGGGCATTTCTGGCCGTTTTCGTGGGCTATTCCACGTTTTTTGGGTCCCGGGAGGATTTCGATGCCCCGTGACCCCCGGTTCATGACTCCAGCGGCATCGTGAAAACTCGTGATTTCCGGCATTTCTGGCCGTTTTCGTGGGCTGTAGTCCACGTTTTTTGGGTCCCGGGAGGATTTCGATGCCCCGTGAGCCCCGGTACATGACTCCAGCGGCATCGTGAAAACTCGTGATTTCGGGCATTTCTGGCCGTTTTCGTGGGCTGTAGTCCACGTTTTTTTGCTCCCGGGAGGATTTCGATGCCCCGTGACCCCCGGTTCATGACTCCAGCGGCATTGTGAAAACTCGTGATTTCCGGGATTTCTGGCCGTTTTCGTGGGCTGTAGTCCACGTTTTTTGGGTCCCGGCAGGATTTTGATGCCCCGTGACCCTCGGTACATGACTCCAGCGGCATCGTGAAAACTCGTGATTTCGGGCATTTCTGGCCGTTTTCGTGGGCTGTACTCCACGTTTTTTGGGTCCCGGAAGGATTTCGATGCCCCGTGACCCCCGGTACATGACTCCAGCGGCATCGTCAAAACTCGTGATTTCGGGT
This sequence comes from Poa annua, assembly GCA_026929855.1. Classification (NCBI taxonomy): domain Eukaryota; kingdom Viridiplantae; phylum Streptophyta; class Magnoliopsida; order Poales; family Poaceae; genus Poa; species Poa annua. Next base: position 200,058 of record CM049433.1, read on the forward strand.
ATTTCTGGCCGTTTTCGTGGGCTGTAGTCCACGTTTTTTGGGTCCCGGCAGGATTTCGATGCCCCGTGACCCCCGGTACATGACTCCAGCGGCATAATGAAAACTCGTGATTTCGGGCATTTCTGGCCGTTTTCGTGGGCTGTAGTCCACGTTTTTTGGGTCCCGGGATGATTTCGATGCCCCGTGACCCCCGGTTCATGACTCCAGCGGCATCGTGAAAACTCGTGATTTCGGGCATTTCTGGCCGTTTTCGTGGGCTGTAGTCCACGTTTTTTGGCTCCCGGGAGGATTTCGATGCCCCGTGACCCCCGGTTCATGACTCCAGCGGCATCGTGAAAACTCGTGATTTCCGGCATTTCTGGCCGTTTTCGTGGGCTGTAGTCCACGTTTTTTGGGTCCCGGCAGGATTTCGATGCCCCGTGACCCCCGGTACATGACTCCAGCGGCATCGTGAAAACTCGTGATTTCGGGCATTTCTGGCCGTTTTCGTGGGCTATAGTCCACGTTTTTTGGGTTCCGGGAGGATTCGATGCCCCGTGACCCCCGGTACATGACTCCAGCGGCATCGTGAAAACTCGTGATTTCGGGCATTTCTGGCCGTTTTCGTGGGCTGTACTCCACGTTTTTGGGTCCCGGGAGGATTTCGATGCCCCGTGACCCCCGGTACATGACTCCAGCGGCATCGTCAAAACTCGTGATTTCGGGCATTTCTGGCCGTTTTCGTGGGCTGTAGTCCACTTTTTTTGGGTCCCGGGAGGATTTCGATGCCCCGTGACCCCCGGTACATGACTCCAGCGACATCGTGAAAACTCGTGATTTCGGGCATTTCTGGCCGTTTTCGTGGGCTATAGTCCACGTTTTTTGGGTCCCGGGAGGATTTCGATGCCCCGTGACCCCCGGTACATGACTCCAGCGGCATCGTGAAAACTCGTGATTTCGGGCATTTCTGGCCGTTTTCGTGGGCTATACTCCACGTTTTTTGGCTCCCGGGAGGATTTCGATGCCCCGTGACCCCCGGTTCATGACTCCAGCGGCATCGTGAAAACTCGTGATTTCCGGCATTTCTGGCCGTTTTCGTGGGCTGTAGTCCACGTTTTTTGGGTTCCGGGAGGATTTCGATGCCCCGTGAGCCCCGGTACATGACTCCAGCGGCATCGTGAAAACTCGTGATTTCGGGCATTTCTGGCCGTTTTCGTGGGCTGTACTCCACGTTTTTTGGGTCCCGGGAGGATTTCGATGCCCCGTGACCCCCGGTTCACGACGCCAGCGGCATCGTGAAAACTCGTGATTTCGGGCAATTCTGGCCGTTTTCGTGGGCTATACTCCACGTTTTTTTGGGTCCCGGGAGGATTTCGATGCCCCGTGACCCCCGGTACATGACTCCAGCGGCATCGTGAAAACTCGTGATTTCGGGCATTTCTGGCCGTTTTCGTGGGCTCTAGTCCACGTTTTTTGGGTCCCGGGAGGATTTCGATGCCCCGTGACCCCCGGTTCATGACTCCAGCGGCATCATGAAAACTCGTGATTTCCGGCATTTCTGGCCGTTTTCGTGGGCTGTAGTCCACGTTTTTTGGGTCCCGGGATGATTTCGATGCCCCGTGACCCCCGGTTCATGACTCCAGCGGCATCGTGAAAACTCGTGATTTCGGGCATTTCTGGCCGTTTTCGTGGGCTATTCCACGTTTTTTGGGTCCCGGGAGGATTTCGATGCCCCGTGACCCCCGGTTCATGACTCCAGCGGCATCGTGAAAACTCGTGATTTCCGGCATTTCTGGCCGTTTTCGTGGGCTGTAGTCCACGTTTTTTGGGTCCCGGGAGGATTTCGATGCCCCGTGAGCCCCGGTACATGACTCCAGCGGCATCGTGAAAACTCGTGATTTCGGGCCGTTTTCGTGGGCTGTAGTCCACGTTTTTTGGGTCCCGGGAGGATTTCGATGCCCCGTGACCCCCGGTTCATGACTCCAGCGGCATTGTGAAAACTCGTGATTTCCGGGATTTCTGGCCGTTTTCGTGGGCTGTAGTCCACGTTTTTTGGGTCCCGGCAGGATTTTGATGCCCCGTGACCCTCGGTACATGACTCCAGCGGCATCGTGAAAACTCGTGATTTCGGGCATTTCTGGCCGTTTTCGTGGGCTGTACTCCACGTTTTTTGGGTCCCGGAAGGATTTCGATGCCCCGTGACCCCCGGTACATGACTCCAGCGGCATCGTCAAAACTCGTGATTTCGGGTATTTCTGGCCGTTTTCGTGGGCTGTAGTCCACGTTTTTTGGGTCCCGGCAGGATTTCGATGCCCCGTGACCCCCGGTACATGACTCCAGCGGCATAATGAAAACTCGTGATTTCGGGCATTTCTGGCCGTTTTCGTGGGCTGTAGTCCACGTTTTTTGGGTCCCGGGAGGATTTCGATGCCCCGTGACCCCCGGTTCATGACTCCAGCGGCATCGTGAAAACTCGTGATTTCGGGCAATTCTGGCCGTTTTCGTGGGCTATACTCCACGTTTTTTGGCTCCCGGGAGGATTTCGATGCCCCGTGACCCCCGGTTCATGACTCCAGCGGCATCGTGAAAACTCGTGATTTCGGGCATTTCTGGCCGTTTTCGTGGGCTGTAGTCCACGTTTTTTGGGTCCCGGCAGGATTTCGATGCCCCGTGACCCCCGGTACATGACTCCAGCGGCATCGTGAAAACTCGTGATTTCGGGCATTTCTGGCCGTTTTCGTGGGCTATAGTCCACGTTTTTTGGGTTCCGGGAGGATTCGATGCCCCGTGACCCCCGGTACATGACTCCAGCGGCATCGTGAAAACTCGTGATTTCGGGCATTTCTGGCCGTTTTCGTGGGCTGTACTCCACGTTTTTGGGTCCCGGGAGGATTTCGATGCCCCGTGACCCCCGGTACATGACTCCAGCGGCATCGTCAAAACTCGTGATTTCCGGCATTTCTGGCCGTTTTCGTGGGCTGTAGTCCACTTTTTTTGGGTCCCGGGAGGATTTCGATGCCCCGTGACCCCCGGTACATGACTCCAGCGGCATCGTGAAAACTCGTGATTTCGGGCATTTCTGGCCGTTTTCGTGGGCTATAGTCCACGTTTTTTGGCTCCCGGGAGGATTTCGATGCCCCGTGACCCCCGGTTCATGACTCCAGCGGCATCGTGAAAACTCGTGATTTCATGCATTTCTGGCCGTTTTCGTGGGCTATACTCCACGTTTTTTGGGTCCCGGCAGGATTTCGATGCCCCGTGACCCCCGGTACATGACTCCAGCGGCATCGTGAAAACTCGTGATTTCGGGCATTTCTGGCCGTTTTTGTGGGCTATAGTCCACGTTTTTTGGGTCCCGGTAGCATTTCGATGCCCCGTGACCCCCGGTACATGACTCCAGCGGCATCGTGAAAACTCGTGATTTCGGGCATTTCTGGCCGTTTTCGTGGGCTGTACTCCACGTTTTTTGGGTCCCGGGAGGATTTCGATGCCCCGTGACCCCCGGTTCATGACTCCAGCGGCATCATGAAAACTCGTGATTTCGGGCATTTCTGGCCGTTTTCGTGGGCTGTAGTCCACGTTTTTTTTGGCTCCCGGGAGGATTTCGATGCCCCGTGACCCCCGGTACATGACTCCAGCGGCATCGTGAAAACTCGTGATTTCGGGCATTTCTGGCCGTTTTCGTGGGCTCTAGTCCACGTTTTTTGGGTCCCGGAAGGATTTCGATGCCCCGTGACCCCCGGTACATGACTCCAGAGGCATCGTCAAAACTCGTGATTTCGGGTATTTCTGGCCGTTTTCGTGGGCTGTAGTCCACGTTTTTTGGCTCCCGGGAGGATTTCGATGCCCCGTGACCCCCGGTTCATGACTCCAGCGGCATAATGAAAACTCGTGATTTCGGGCATTTCTGGCCGTTTTCGTGGGCTGTAGTCCACGTTTTTTGGGTCCCGGGAGGATTTCGATGCCCCGTGACCCCCGGTTCATGACTCCAGCGGCATCGTGAAAACTCGTGATTTCGGGCAATTCTGGCCGTTTTCGTGGGCTATACTCCACGTTTTTTGGCTCCCGGGAGGATTTCGATGCCCCGTGACCCCCGGTTCATGACTCCAGCGGCATCGTGAAAACTCGTGATTTCGGGCATTTCTGGCCGTTTTCGTGGGCTGTAGTCCACGTTTTTGGGTCCCGGGAGGATTTCGATGCCCCGTGACCCCCGGTACATGACTCCAGCGGCATCGTGAAAACTCGTGATTTCGGGCATTTCTGGCCGTTTTCGTGGGCTATAGTCCACGTTTTTTGGGTCCCGGGAGGATTTCGATGCCCCGTGACCCCCGGTACATGACTCCAGCGGCATCGTGAAAACTCGTGATTTCGGGCATTTCTGGCCGTTTTCGTGGGCTATAGTCCACGTTTTTTGGGTCCCGGGAGGATTTCGATGCCCCGTGACCCCCGGTACATGACTCCAGCGGCATCGTGAAAACTCGTGATTTCGGGCATTTCTGGCCGTTTTCGTCGGCTATACTCCACGTTTTTTGGGTCCCGGGAGGATTTCGATGCCCTGTGACCCCCGGTACATGACTCCAGCGGCATCGTGAAAACTCGTGATTTCGGGCATTTCTGGCCGTTTTCGTGGGCTATAGTCCACTTTTTTGGGTCCCAGGAGGATTTCGATGCCCCTTGACCCCCGGTACATGACTCCAGCGGCATCGTGAAAACTCGTGATTTCGGGCATTTCTGGCCGTTTTCGTGGGCTATAGTCCACGTTTTTTGTGTCCCGGGAGGATTTCGATGCCCCGTGACCCCCGGTACATGACTCCAGCGGCAACGTGAAAACTCGTGATTTCGGGCATTTCTGGCCGTTTTCGTGGGCTGTAGTCCACGTTTTTTGGCTCCCGGGAGGATTTCGATGCCCCGTGACCCCCGGTTCATGACTCCAGCGGCATCGTGAAAACTCGTGATTTCCGGCATTTCTGGCCGTTTTCGTGGGCTGTAGTCCACGTTTTTTGGGTCCCGGTAGCATTTCGATGCCCCGTGAGCCCCGGTACATGACTCCAGCGGCATCGTGAAAACTCGTGATTTCGGGCATTTCTGGCCGTTTTCGTGGGCTGTACTCCACGTTTTTTGGGTCCCGGAAGGATTTCGATGCCCCGTGACCCCCGGTACATGACTCCAGCGGCATCGTCAAAACTCGTGATTTCGGGCATTTCTGGCCGTTTTTGTGGGCTGTACTCCACGTTTTTGGGTCCCGGGAGGATTTCGATGCCCCGTGACCCCCGGTACATGACTCCAGCGGCATCGTCAAAACTCGTGATTTCGGGCATTTCTGGCCGTTTTCGTGGGCTGTAGTCCACTTTTTTTGGGTCCCGGGAGGATTTCGATGCCCCGTGACCCCCGGTACATGACTCCAGCGGCAACGTGAAAACTCGTGATTTCGGGTATTTCTGGCCGTTTTCGTGGGCTGTAGTCCACGTTTTTTGGGTCCCGGCAGGATTTCGATGCCCCGTGACCCCCGATACATGACTCCAGCGGCATCGTGAAAACTCGTGATTTCGGGCATTTCTGGCCGTTTTCGTGGGCTATACTCCACGTTTTTTGGGTCCCGGGAGGATTTCGATGCCCCGTGACCCCCGGTACATGACTCCAGCGGCATCGTGAAAACTCGTGATTTCGGGCATTTCTGGCCGTTTTCGTGGGCTATAGTCCACTTTTTTGGGTCCCAGGAGGATTTCGATGCCCCTTGACCCCCGGTACATGACTCCAGCGGCATCGTGAAAACTCGTGATTTCGGGCATTTCTGGCCGTTTTCGTGGGCTGTAGTCCACGTTTTTTGGCTCCCGGGAGGATTTCGATGCCCCGTGACCCCCGGTTCATGACTCCAGCGGCATCGTGAAAACTCGTGATTTCCGGCATTTCTGGCCGTTTTCGTGGGCTATTCCACGTTTTTTGGGTCCCGGGAGGATTTCGATGCCCCGTGACCCCCGGTTCATGACTCCAGCGGCATCGTGAAAACTCGTGATTTCCGGCATTTCTGGCCGTTTTCGTGGGCTGTAGTCCACGTTTTTTGGCTCCCGGGAGGATTTCGATGCCCCGTGAGCCCCGGTACATGACTCCAGCGGCATCGTGAAAACTCGTGATTTCGGGCATTTCTGGCCGTTTTCGTGGGCTGTAGTCCACGTTTTTTGGCTCCCGGGAGGATTTCGATGCCCCGTGACCCCCGGTTCATGACTCCAGCGGCATCGTGAAAACTCGTGATTTCCGGCATTTCTGGCCGTTTTCGTGGGCTGTAGTCCACGTTTTTTGGGTCCCGGCAGGATTTCGATGCCCCGTGACCCCCGGTACATGACTCCAGCGGCATCGTGAAAACTCGTGATTTCGGGCATTTCTGGCCGTTTTTGTGGGCTATAGTCCACGTTTTTTGGGTTCCGGGAGGATTCGATGCCCCGTGACCCCCGGTACATGACTCCAGCGGCATCGTGAAAACTCGTGATTTCGGGCATTTCTGGCCGTTTTTGTGGGCTGTACTCCACGTTTTTGGGTCCCGGGAGGATTTCGATGCCCCGTGACCCCCGGTACATGACTCCAGCGGCATCGTCAAAACTCGTGATTTCGGGCATTTCTGGCCGTTTTCGTGGGCTGTAGTCCACTTTTTTTGGGTCCCGGGAGGATTTCGATGCCCCGTGACCCCCGGTACATGACTCCAGCGGCATCGTGAAAACTCGTGATTTCGGGCATTTCTGGCCGTTTTCGTGGGCTATAGTCCACGTTTTTTGGGTCCCGGGAGGATTTCGATGCCCCGTGACCCCCGATACATGACTCCAGCGGCATCGTGAAAACTCGTGATTTCGGGCATTTCTGGCCGTTTTCGTGGGCTATACTCCACGTTTTTTGGGTCCCGGGAGGATTTCGATGCCCCGTGACCCCCGGTACATGACTCCAGCGGCATCGTGAAAACTCGTGATTTCGGGCATTTCTGGCCGTTTTCGTGGGCTATAGTCCACTTTTTTGGGTCCCAGGAGGATTTCGATGCCCCTTGACCCCCGGTACATGACTCCAGCGGCATCGTGAAAACTCGTGATTTCGGGCATTTCTGGCCGTTTTCGTGGGCTGTAGTCCACGTTTTTTGGCTCCCGGGAGGATTTCGATGCCCCGTGACCCCCGGTTCATGACTCCAGCGGCATCGTGAAAACTCGTGATTTCCGGCATTTCTGGCCGTTTTCGTGGGCTGTAGTCCACGTTTTTTGGGTCCCGGCAGGATTTCGATGCCCCGTGACCCCCGGTACATGACTCCAGCGGCATCGTGAAAACTCGTGATTTCGGGCATTTCTGGCCGTTTTTGTGGGCTATAGTCCACGTTTTTTGGGTTCCGGGAGGATTCGATGCCCCGTGACCCCCGGTACATGACTCCAGCGGCATCGTGAAAACTCGTGATTTCGGGCATTTCTGGCCGTTTTTGTGGGCTGTACTCCACGTTTTTGGGTCCCGGGAGGATTTCGATGCCCCGTGACCCCCGGTACATGACTCCAGCGGCATCGTCAAAACTCGTGATTTCGGGCATTTCTGGCCGTTTTCGTGGGCTGTAGTCCACTTTTTTTGGGTCCCGGGAGGATTTCGATGCCCCGTGACCCCCCGGTACATGACTCCAGCGGCATCGTGAAAACTCGTGATTTCGGGCATTTCTGGCCGTTTTCGTGGGCTATAGTCCACGTTTTTTGGGTCCCGGGAGGATTTCGATGCCCCGTGACCCCCGATACATGACTCCAGCGGCATCGTGAAAACTCGTGATTTCGGGCATTTCTGGCCGTTTTCGTGGGCTATACTCCACGTTTTTTGGGTCCCGGGAGGATTTCGATGCCCCGTGACCCCCGGTACATGACTCCAGCGGCATCGTGAAAACTCGTGATTTCGGGCATTTCTGGCCGTTTTCGTGGGCTATAGTCCACTTTTTTGGGTCCCAGGAGGATTTCGATGCCCCTTGACCCCCGGTACATGACTCCAGCGGCATCGTGAAAACTCGTGATTTCGGGCATTTCTGGCCGTTTTCGTCCACGTTTTTTGTGTCCCGGGAGGATTTCGATGCCCCGTGACCCCCGGTACATGACTCCAGCGGCAACGTGAAAACTCGTGATTTCGGGCATTTCTGGCCGTTTTCGTGGGCTGTAGTCCACGTTTTTTGTGTCCCGGGAGGATTTCGATGCCCCGTGACCCCCGGTACATGACTCCAGCGGCATCGTGAAAACTCGTGATTTCGGGCATTTCTGGCCGTTTTCGTGGGCTATAGTCCACTTTTTTGGATCCCAGGAGGATTTCGATGCCCCGTGACCCCCGGTACATGACTCCAGCGCAACGTGAAAACTCGTGATTTCGGGCATTTCTGGCCGTTTTCGTGGGCTATAGTCCACGTTTTTTGTGTCCCGGGAGGATTTCGATGCCCCGTGACCCCCGGTACATGACTCCAGCGGCAACGTGAAAACTCGTGATTTCGGGGTATTTCTGGCCGTTTTCGTGGGCTGTAGTCCACGTTTTTTGGGTCCCGGCAGGATTTCGATGCCCCGTGACCCCCGGTACATGACTCCAGCGGCATCATGAAAACTCGTGATTTCCGGCATTTCTGGCCGTTTTCGTGGGCTGTAGTCCACGTTTTTTGGGTCCCGGGAGGATTTCGATGCCCCGTGACCCCCGGTTCATGACTCCAGCGGCATCGTGAAAACTCGTGATTTCCGGCATTTCTGGCCGTTTTCGTGGGCTATTCCACGTTTTTTGGGTCCCGGGAGGATTTCGATGCCCCGTGACCCCCGGTTCATGACTCCAGCGGCATCGTGAAAACTCGTGATTTCCGGCATTTCTGGCCGTTTTCGTGGGCTGTAGTCCACGTTTTTTGGCTCCCGGGAGGATTTCGATGCCCCGTGAGCCCCGGTACATGACTCCAGAGGCATCGTGAAAACTCGTGATTTCGGGCATTTCTGGCCGTTTTCGTGGGCTGTAGTCCACGTTTTTTGGCTCCCGGGAGGATTTCGATGCCCCGTGACCCCCGGTTCATGACTCCAGCGGCATCGTGAAAACTCGTGATTTCCGGCATTTCTGGCCGTTTTCGTGGGCTGTAGTCCACGTTTTTTGGGTCCCGGCAGGATTTCGATGCCCCGTGACCCCCGGTACATGACTCCAGCGGCATCGTGAAAACTCGTGATTTCGGGCATTTCTGGCCGTTTTTGTGGGCTATAGTCCACGTTTTTTGGGTTCCGGGAGGATTCGATGCCCCGTGACCCCCGGTACATGACTCCAGCGGCATCGTGAAAACTCGTGATTTCGGGCATTTCTGGCCGTTTTTGTGGGCTGTACTCCACGTTTTTGGGTCCCGGGAGGATTTCGATGCCCCGTGACCCCCGGTACATGACTCCAGCGGCATCGTCAAAACTCGTGATTTCGGGCATTTCTGGCCGTTTTCGTGGGCTGTAGTCCACTTTTTTTGGGTCCCGGGAGGATTTCGATGCCCCGTGACCCCCGGTACATGACTCCAGCGGCATCGTGAAAACTCGTGATTTCGGGCATTTCTGGCCGTTTTCGTGGGCTATAGTCCACGTTTTTTGGGTCCCGGGAGGATTTCGATGCCCCGTGACCCCCGATACATGACTCCAGCGGCATCGTGAAAACTCGTGATTTCGGGCATTTCTGGCCGTTTTCGTCGGCTATACTCCACGTTTTTTGGGTCCCGGGAGGATTTCGATGCCCTGTGACCCCCGGTACATGACTCCAGCGGCATCGTGAAAACTCGTGATTTCGGGCATTTCTGGCCGTTTTCGTGGGCTATAGTCCACTTTTTTGGGTCCCAGGAGGATTTCGATGCCCCTTGACCCCCGGTACATGACTCCAGCGGCATCGTGAAAACTCGTGATTTCGGGCATTTCTGGCCGTTTTCGTGGGCTATAGTCCACGTTTTTTGTGTCCCGGGAGGATTTCGATGCCCCGTGACCCCCGGTACATGACTCCAGCGGCAACGTGAAAACTCGTGATTTCGGGCATTTCTGGCCGTTTTCGTGGGCTGTAGTCCACGTTTTTTGGCTCCCGGGAGGATTTCGATGCCCCGTGACCCCCGGTTCATGACTCCAGCGGCATCGTGAAAACTCGTGATTTCCGGCATTTCTGGCCGTTTTCGTGGGCTGTAGTCCACGTTTTTTGGGTCCCGGTAGCATTTCGATGCCCCGTGAGCCCCGGTACATGACTCCAGCGGCATCGTGAAAACTCGTGATTTCGGGCATTTCTGGCCGTTTTCGTGGGCTGTACTCCACGTTTTTTGGGTCCCGGAAGGATTTCGATGCCCCGTGACCCCCGGTACATGACTCCAGCGGCATCGTCAAAACTCGTGATTTCGGGCATTTCTGGCCGTTTTTGTGGGCTGTACTCCACGTTTTTGGGTCCCGGGAGGATTTCGATGCCCCGTGACCCCCGGTACATGACTCCAGCGGCATCGTCAAAACTCGTGATTTCGGGCATTTCTGGCCGTTTTCGTGGGCTGTAGTCCACTTTTTTTGGGTCCCGGGAGGATTTCGATGCCCCGTGACCCCCGGTACATGACTCCAGCGGCATCGTGAAAACTCGTGATTTCGGGCATTTCTGGCCGTTTTCGTGGGCTATAGTCCACGTTTTTTGGGTCCGGGAGGATTTCGATGCCCCGTGACCCCCGATACATGACTCCAGCGGCATCGTGAAAACTCGTGATTTCGGGCATTTCTGGCCGTTTTCGTGGGCTATACTCCACGTTTTTTGGGTCCCGGGAGGATTTCGATGCCCTGTGACCCCCGGTACATGACTCCAGCGGCATCGTGAAAACTCGTGATTTCGGGCATTTCTGGCCGTTTTCGTGGGCTATAGTCCACTTTTTTGGGTCCCAGGAGGATTTCGATGCCCCTTGACCCCCGGTACATGACTCCAGCGGCATCGTGAAAACTCGTGATTTCGGGCATTTCTGGCCGTTTTCGTGGGCTATAGTCCACGTTTTTTGTGTCCCGGGAGGATTTCGATGCCCCGTGACCCCCGGTACATGACTCCAGCGGCAACGTGAAAACTCGTGATTTCGGGCATTTCTGGCCGTTTTCGTGGGCTGTAGTCCACGTTTTTTGGCTCCCGGGAGGATTTCGATGCCCCGTGACCCCCGGTTCATGACTCCAGCGGCATCGTGAAAACTCGTGATTTCCGGCATTTCTGGCCGTTTTCGTGGGCTGTAGTCCACGTTTTTTGGGTCCCGGTAGCATTTCGATGCCCCGTGAGCCCCGGTACATGACTCCAGCGGCATCGTGAAAACTCGTGATTTCGGGCATTTCTGGCCGTTTTCGTGGGCTGTACTCCACGTTTTTTGGGTCCCGGAAGGATTTCGATGCCCCGTGACCCCCGGTACATGACTCCAGCGGCATCGTCAAAACTCGTGATTTCGGGCATTTCTGGCCATTTTCGTGGGCTGTAGTCCACGTTTTTTGGGTCCCGGGAGGATTTCGATGCCCCGTGACCCCCGGTTCACGACGCCAGCGGCATCGTGAAAACTCGTGATTTCGGGCATTTCTGGCCGTTTTCGTGGGCTATACTCCACGTTTTTTTGGGTCCCGGGAGGATTTCGATGCCCCGTGACCCCCGGTACATGACTCCAGCGGCATCGTGAAAACTCGTGATTTCGGGCATTTCTGGCCGTTTTCGTGGGCTATAGTCCACGTTTTTTTGGGTCCCGGGAGGATTTCGATGCCCCGTGACCCCCGGTTCACGACGCCAGCGGCATCGTGAAAACTCGTGATTTCGGGCATTTCTGGCCGTTTTCGTGGGCTATACTCCACGTTTTTTTGTGTCCCGGGAGGATTTCGATGCCCCGTGACCCCCGGTACATGACTCCAGCGGCATCGTGAAAACTCGTGATTTCGGGCATTTCTGGCCGTTTTCGTGGGCTATACTCCACGTTTTTTTGGGTCCCGGGAGGATTTCGATGCCCCGTGACCCCCGGTTCACGACGCCAGCGGCATCGTGAAAACTCGTGATTTCGGGCATTTCTGGCCGTTTTCGTGGGCTATACTCCACGTTTTTTTGTGTCCCGGGAGGATTTCGATGCCCCGTGACCCCCGGTACATGACTCCAGCGGCATCGTGAAAACTCGTGATTTCGGGCATTTCTGGCCGTTTTCGTGGGCTATAGTCCACTTTTTTGGATCCCAGGAGGATTTCGATGCCCCGTGACCCCCGGTACATGACTCCAGCGGCAACGTGAAAACTCGTGATTTCGGGCATTTCTGGCCGTTTTCGTGGGCTATAGTCCACGTTTTTTGTGTCCCGGGAGGATTTCGATGCCCCGTGACCCCCGGTACATGACTCCAGCGGCAACGTGAAAACTCGTGATTTCGGGTATTTCTGGCCGTTTTCGTGGGCTGTAGTCCACGTTTTTTGGGTCCCGGCAGGATTTCGATGCCCCGTGACCCCCGGTACATGACTCCAGCGGCATCATGAAAACTCGTGATTTCCGGCATTTCTGGCCGTTTTCGTGGGCTGTAGTCCACGTTTTTTGGGTCCCGGGAGGATTTCGATGCCCCGTGACCCCCGGTTCATGACTCCAGCGGCATCGTGAAAACTCGTGATTTCCGGCATTTCTGGCCGTTTTCGTGGGCTATTCCACGTTTTTTGGGTCCCGGGAGGATTTCGATGCCCCGTGACCCCCGGTTCATGACTCCAGCGGCATCGTGAAAACTCGTGATTTCCGGCATTTCTGGCCGTTTTCGTGGGCTGTAGTCCACGTTTTTTGGCTCCGGGAGGATTTCGATGCCCCGTGAGCCCCGGTACATGACTCCAGCGGCATCGTGAAAACTCGTGATTTCGGGCATTTCTGGCCGTTTTCGTGGGCTGTAGTCCACGTTTTTTGGCTCCCGGGAGGATTTCGATGCCCGTGACCCCCGGTTCATGACTCCAGCGGCATCGTGAAAACTCGTGATTTCCGGCATTTCTGGCCGTTTTCGTGGGCTGTAGTCCACGTTTTTTGGGTCCCGGCAGGATTTCGATGCCCCGTGACCCCCGGTACATGACTCCAGCGGCATCGTGAAAACTCGTGATTTCGGGCATTTCTGGCCGTTTTTGTGGGCTATAGTCCACGTTTTTTGGGTTCCGGGAGGATTCGATGCCCCGTGACCCCCGGTACATGACTCCAGCGGCATCGTGAAAACTCGTGATTTCGGGCATTTCTGGCCGTTTTTGTGGGCTGTACTCCACGTTTTTGGGTCCCGGGAGGATTTCGATGCCCCGTGACCCCCGGTACATGACTCCAGCGGCATCGTCAAAACTCGTGATTTCGGGCATTTCTGGCCGTTTTCGTGGGCTGTAGTCCACTTTTTTTGGGTCCTGGGAGGATTTCGATGCCCCGTGACCCCCGGTACATGACTCCAGCGGCATCGTGAAAACTCGTGATTTCGGGCATTTCTGGCCGTTTTCGTGGGCTATAGTCCACGTTTTTTGGGTCCCGGGAGGATTTCGATGCCCCGTGACCCCCGATACATGACTCCAGCGGCATCGTGAAAACTCGTGATTTCGGGCATTTCTGGCCGTTTTCGTGGGTTATACTCCACGTTTTTTGGGTCCCGGGAGGATTTCGATGCCCCGTGACCCCCGGTACATGACTCCAGCGGCATCGTGAAAACTCGTGATTTCGGGCATTTCTGGCCGTTTTCGTGGGCTATAGTCCACTTTTTGGGTCCCAGGAGGATTTCGATGCCCCTTGACCCCCGGTACATGACTCCAGCGGCATCGTGAAAACTCGTGATTTCGGGCATTTCTGGCCGTTTTCGTGGGCTATAGTCCACGTTTTTTGTGTCCCGGGAGGATTTCGATGCCCCGTGACCCCCGGTACATGACTCCAGCGGCAACGTGAAAACTCGTGATTTCGGGCATTTCTGGCCGTTTTCGTGGGCTGTAGTCCACGTTTTTTGGCTCCCGGGAGGATTTCGATGCCCCGTGACCCCCGGTTCATGACTCCAGCGGCATCGTGAAAACTCGTGATTTCCGGCATTTCTGGCCGTTTTCGTGGGCTGTAGTCCACGTTTTTTGGGTCCCGGTAGCATTTCGATGCCCCGTGAGCCCCGGTACATGACTCCAGCGGCATCGTGAAAACTCGTGATTTCGGGCATTTCTGGCCGTTTTCGTGGGCTGTACTCCACGTTTTTTGGGTCCCGGAAGGATTTCGATGCCCCGTGACCCCCGGTACATGACTCCAGCGGCATCGTCAAAACTCGTGATTTCGGGCATTTCTGGCCATTTTCGTGGGCTGTAGTCCACGTTTTTTGGGTCCCGGGAGGATTTCGATGCCCCGTGACCCCGGTTCACGACGCCAGCGGCATCGTGAAAACTCGTGATTTCGGGCATTTCTGGCCGTTTTCGTGGGCTATACTCCACGTTTTTTTGGGTCCCGGGAGGATTTCGATGCCCCGTGACCCCCGGTACATGACTCCAGCGGCATCGTGAAAACTCGTGATTTCGGGCATTTCTGGCCGTTTTCGTGGGCTATAGTCCACGTTTTTTGGGTCCCGGGAGGATTTCGATGCCCCGTGACCCCCGGTTCATGACTCCAGCGGCATCATGAAAACTCGTGATTTCCGGCATTTCTGGCCGTTTTCGTGGGCTGTAGTCCACGTTTTTTGGGTCCCGGGAGGATTTCGATGCCCCGTGACCCCCGGTTCATGACTCCAGCGGCATCATGAAAACTCGTGATTTCCGGCATTTCTGGCCGTTTTCGTGGGCTGTAGTCCACGTTTTTTGGGTCCCGGGATGATTTCGATGCCCCGTGACCCCGGTTCATGACTCCAGCGGCATCGTGAAAACTCGTGATTTCGGGCATTTCTGGCCGTTTTCGTGGGCTATTCCACGTTTTTTGGGTCCCGGGAGGATTTCGATGCCCCGTGACCCCCGGTTCATGACTCCAGCGGCATCGTGAAAACTCGTGATTTCCGGCATTTCTGGCCGTTTTCGTGGGCTATAGTCCACGTTTTTTGGGTCCCGGGAGGATTTCGATGCCCCGTGACCCCCGATACATGACTCCAGCGGCATCGTGAAAACTCGTGATTTCGGGCATTTCTGGCCGTTTTCGTGGGCTATACTCCACGTTTTTTGGGTCCCGGGAGGATTTCGATGCCCCGTGACCCCCGGTACATGACTCCAGCGGCATCGTGAAAACTCGTGATTTCGGGCATTTCTGGCCGTTTTCGTGGGCTATAGTCCACTTTTTTTGGTCCCAGGAGGATTTCGATGCCCCTTGACCCCCGGTACATGACTCCAGCGGCATCGTGAAAACTCGTGATTTCGGGCATTTCTGGCCGTTTTCGTGGGCTATAGTCCACGTTTTTTGTGTCCCGGGAGGATTTCGATGCCCCGTGACCCCCGGTACATGACTCCAGCGGCAACGTGAAAACTCGTGATTTCGGGCATTTCTGGCCGTTTTCGTGGGCTGTAGTCCACGTTTTTTGTGTCCCGGGAGGATTTCGATGCCCCGTGACCCCCGGTACATGACTCCAGCGGCATCGTGAAAACTCGTGATTTCGGGCATTTCTGGCCGTTTTCGTGGGCTATAGTCCACTTTTTTGGTTCCCAGGAGGATTTCGATGCCCCGTGACCCCCGGTACATGACTCCAGCGGCAACGTGAAAACTCGTGATTTCGGGCATTTCTGGCCGTTTTCGTGGGCTATAGTCCACGTTTTTTGTGTCCCGGGAGGATTTCGATGCCCCGTGACCCCCGGTACATGACTCCAGCGGCAACGTGAAAACTCGTGATTTCGGGTATTTCTGGCCGTTTTCGTGGGCTGTAGTCCACGTTTTTTGGGTCCCGGCAGGATTTCGATGCCCCGTGACCCCCGGTACATGACTCCAGCGGCATCATGAAAACTCGTGATTTCCGGCATTTCTGGCCGTTTTCGTGGGCTGTAGTCCACGTTTTTTGGGTCCCGGGAGGATTTCGATGCCCCGTGACCCCCGGTTCATGACTCCAGCGGCATCGTGAAAACTCGTGATTTCCGGCATTTCTGGCCGTTTTCGTGGGCTATTCCACGTTTTTTGGGTCCCGGGAGGATTTCGATGCCCCGTGACCCCCGGTTCATGACTCCAGCGGCATCGTGAAAACTCGTGATTTCCGGCATTTCTGGCCGTTTTCGTGGGCTGTAGTCCACGTTTTTTGGCTCCCGGGAGGATTTCGATGCCCGTGAGCCCCGGTACATGACTCCAGCGGCATCGTGAAAACTCGTGATTTCGGGCATTTCTGGCCGTTTTCGTGGGCTGTAGTCCACGTTTTTTGGCTCCCGGGAGGATTTCGATGCCCCGTGACCCCCGGTTCATGACTCCAGCGGCATCGTGAAAACTCGTGATTTCCGGCATTTCTGGCCGTTTTCGTGGGCTGTAGTCCACGTTTTTTGGGTCCCGGCAGGATTTCGATGCCCCGTGACCCCCGGTACATGACTCCAGCGGCATCGTGAAAACTCGTGATTTCGGGCATTTCTGGCCGTTTTTGTGGGCTATAGTCCACGTTTTTTGGGTTCCGGGAGGATTCGATGCCCCGTGACCCCCGGTACATGACTCCAGCGGCATCGTGAAAACTCGTGATTTCGGGCATTTCTGGCCGTTTTTGTGGGCTGTACTCCACGTTTTTGGGTCCCGGGAGGATTTCGATGCCCCGTGACCCCCGGTACATGACTCCAGCGGCATCGTCAAAACTCGTGATTTCGGGCATTTCTGGCCGTTTTCGTGGGCTGTAGTCCACTTTTTTTGGGTCCTGGGAGGATTTCGATGCCCCGTGACCCCCGGTACATGACTCCAGCGGCATCGTGAAAACTCGTGATTTCGGGCATTTCTGGCCGTTTTCGTGGGCTATAGTCCACGTTTTTTGGGTCCCGGGAGGATTTCGATGCCCCGTGACCCCCGATACATGACTCCAGCGGCATCGTGAAAACTCGTGATTTCGGGCATTTCTGGCCGTTTTCGTGGGTTATACTCCACGTTTTTTGGGTCCCGGGAGGATTTCGATGCCCCGTGACCCCCGGTACATGACTCCAGCGGCATCGTGAAAACTCGTGATTTCGGGCATTTCTGGCCGTTTTCGTGGGCTATAGTCCACTTTTTTGGGTCCCAGGAGGATTTCGATGCCCCTTGACCCCGGTACATGACTCCAGCGGCATCGTGAAAACTCGTGATTTCGGGCATTTCTGGCCGTTTTCGTGGGCTATAGTCCACGTTTTTTGTGTCCCGGGAGGATTTCGATGCCCCGTGACCCCCGGTACATGACTCCAGCGGCAACGTGAAAACTCGTGATTTCGGGCATTTCTGGCCGTTTTCGTGGGCTGTAGTCCACGTTTTTTGGCTCCCGGGAGGATTTCGATGCCCCGTGACCCCCGGTTCATGACTCCAGCGGCATCGTGAAAACTCGTGATTTCCGGCATTTCTGGCCGTTTTCGTGGGCTGTAGTCCACGTTTTTTGGGTCCCGGTAGCATTTCGATGCCCCGTGAGCCCCGGTACATGACTCCAGCGGCATCGTGAAAACTCGTGATTTCGGGCATTTCTGGCCGTTTTCGTGGGCTGTACTCCACGTTTTTTGGGTCCCGGAAGGATTTCGATGCCCCGTGACCCCCGGTACATGACTCCAGCGGCATCGTCAAAACTCGTGATTTCGGGCATTTCTGGCCATTTTCGTGGGCTGTAGTCCACGTTTTTTGGGTCCCGGGAGGATTTCGATGCCCCGTGACCCCCGGTTCACGACGCCAGCGGCATCGTGAAAACTCGTGATTTCGGGCATTTCTGGCCGTTTTCGTGGGCTATACTCCACGTTTTTTTGGGTCCCGGGAGGATTTCGATGCCCCGTGATCCCCGGTACATGACTCCAGCGGCATCATGAAAACTCGTGATTTCCGGCATTTCTGGCCGTTTTCGTGGGCTGTAGTCCACGTTTTTTGGGTCCCGGGAGGATTTCGATGCCCCGTGACCCCCGGTTCATGACTCCAGCGGCATCGTGAAAACTCGTGATTTCCGGCATTTCTGGCCGTTTTCGTGGGCTATTCCACGTTTTTTGGGTCCCGGGAGGATTTCGATGCCCGTGACCCCTGGTTCATGACTCCAGCGGCATCGTGAAAACTCGTGATTTCCGGCATTTCTGGCCGTTTTCGTGGGCTGTAGTCCACGTTTTTTGGGTCCCGGAGGATTTCGATGCCCCGTGACCCCCGGTTCACGACGCCAGCGGCATCGTGAAAACTCGTGATTTCGGGCATTTCTGGCCGTTTTCGTGGGCTATACTCCACGTTTTTTTGTGTCCCGGGAGGATTTCGATGCCCCGTGACCCCCGGTACATGACTCCAGCGGCATCGTGAAAACTCGTGATTTCGGGCATTTCTGGCCGTTTTCGTGGGCTATAGTCCACTTTTTTGGATCCCAGGAGGATTTCGATGCCCCGTGACCCCCGGTACATGACTCCAGCGGCATCATGAAAACTCGTGATTTCCGGCATTTCTGGCCGTTTTCGTGGGCTGTAGTCCACGTTTTTTGGGTCCCGGGAGGATTTCGATGCCCCGTGACCCCCGGTTCATGACTCCAGCGGCATCGTGAAAACTCGTGATTTCCGGCATTTCTGGCCGTTTTCGTGGGCTATTCCACGTTTTTTGGGTCCCGGGAGGATTTCGATGCCCCGTGACCCCTGGTTCATGACTCCAGCGGCATCGTGAAAACTCGTGATTTCCGGCATTTCTGGCCGTTTTCGTGGGCTGTAGTCCACGTTTTTGGGTCCCGGGAGGATTTCGATGCCCCGTGACCCCCGGTTCACGACGCCAGCGGCATCGTGAAAACTCGTGATTTCGGGCATTTCTGGCCGTTTTCGTGGGCTATTCCACGTTTTTTGGGTCCCGGGAGGATTTCGATGCCCCGTGACCCCTGGTTCATGACTCCAGCGGCATCGTGAAAACTCGTGATTTCCGGCATTTCTGGCCGTTTTCGTGGGCTGTAGTCCACGTTTTTTGGGTCCCGGGAGGATTTCGATGCCCCGTG